>CAWUFW010009441.1:600000-784448 GCA_963921515.1 Calotriton arnoldi | reverse complement strand
CCATCAGCAGTCACTGTTCGAGGCTACAGCTGCAGCATGCAGTGTCTACAGTTCACTAGACTCCCTACAGCCAGAGCAGGCTCCGTCCACCTCCCGCCAGAGGCTCTTTAGGAAACCCTCTGGTCTGCCCCAATATCATGTGGCAGTCTCAGCCTCACTGGGAACCACCGTAGTAGTCATAGGCGATCCCAACAGGGAACCTCGTGCAGCCACCCTACAGAATCCTCTGAACCTGTCCCATGAGCTCCCTGACATGGGTGCTGCTGTCCTCTGAACACACTGGTGCAATCCCCTCTCTGAGGTGCACTTGTTCCAGGCCGGAGTTCACTGTATGATGCACAGTTCTGACATCAGCATTTGTGCCTTGGACACGGCTTTTAAGAGCTGACTTGTCTGACCGGAATTTCTTGTATATAAATTTAAATGCATGTTATGACGCAGATACGATAAATGCGCTGCTGAATTTATTATTCATGGTGCAATATTGTTTTAATTAGCTTATCCGGATGACCGGAGTTTGTTACTGCATTCCCAACGCTCCTTTACAGAAGTGGGAAACAAGTGTTCTTTTTTCCATCTGCACACAAGTTCAGGTATTTTACTGTATGTAAATACGTGGGTTAGGCGACCCAAGTTCTTTAATATTCTATCATTTTGAGCATTCTTACATGCATTGTACAGGTATACAACGACAAAAAACGAGCAAACCAACAACACAGTGATTTGTTTCAAAATCGAAACACAATTCGCTTATAAATACAAAACAGTTCATTCAACACTTAAAGCACAGACACATTATTTAAAATCAGCTCATTACACATACCAAGTCCATTAATATCCAGGCAGATACATAAATCATGCAAATACTAGTCATGACCTGCACCTCGGCTCTTCACTGATGTCCGTTATATTCAGTGTTAAACGTGAGGCATGTGAAGAGCATTTCCACAATATTTTTACCCGCTGTAGTTTAAGAATTCATATTGTTTGCAGCCCCACCTCTGCACACAAATTCTATGTGTCTGTGAATGCCTAACCTCTAATTTTCTCCACATGTCAGTAAACTCTCCTCTCATTTACGCACCGCAGGGCAATCCACTTTAAAAGAGGAGCGAGCCAGCTGAAGGAAGGCGCAGAAGCTGGAGTTGTTGTAGCCAGGTGTCAGGGAGTTAAACAGGGAAATTTACAAAGTGGCTATCAAGAAATGTGCACTTTAGCTTAACGCTTAGCTACATAAAAAAAAACTGCATATATTTTATGATCAGAATGCATGGGCACCGCTACATTGAAGACGAAGGTAATAAAATGTCTCTCTCGCCTCCCCATAGTCCCACATGTAAGACTTGCAGGCCATTGAAGCTGGCTATTACATACCCACCACTCCGGGGCCTTCGCCATCCCTAAAGAACCTAAACTCCTCCCAGCCTTTCGCCCTTCAGTCCCACAGGAAGAGAGTCCTCCCGAAGGAACATGACCCTGACACATCACGTTCCCCTCTAATATATAAAGCATTGTTGCTTTCTAAAGAGGTTTGCTCTCTATATGTCCCAAATACATACACACCAAATACATCCATACATACAGTCAGGGGTAGTAAGCGCTATACAAATGTAAACATAGGTACACACATACAAATGCATACATAAACAAAAGGCACACAGAATCATAGCTTTACCCTAATCGGATACAGCCACAGTGGTGAAAAAATAAACACACATAAAAAAGATCGAAATTATGGAAGAGTAAATAGGTGCAGAGAGTTAGACTGGGCAGATGACCCCTTCGAGACATAAAGGAAACCATCCCAACTACCGGTACAAAATACTCCAATTCGAATCAATTCACAATCACAGGCATGTGCAAATCGGGTGAACACGATAACCTACATGACAGATAATTGGCCCACGCGTGTCAGCCGCGTCATGAAAAGGTGATATTATAACCGTCCACAGATGGGAAAATGCTCGCACAGTATATTAGCGCCAACTGGAAGCAACTGCATAATCACTGCTGTCAGAACCCATTCATCCCAGCAGTTAGGATTCTATTAGGGAGAGACAGGATTCTGAAGTCCTTCACAATACAAAGTAATTACTTTGCCAACCAAAGGAACAGCTTTTCTATGGCACTTTCTATTTCTGGCTATGAGCCTATATATGGGTACTGCAATGCCGTGCACAGGACGTGGATAGGGAATGTGTTAGTGCAAGCCTAAGAGAGCGATGGCATGAGCCTAACATGTGGATAGAAGGGACAGGCTCATGGGCCATGTATATCCTATATCTGCAGGGTGTATGTATGGGAAGGGACAGGCTGGTGAGATACTTGATCCCTTCATCTGCATTGCAAGCTATTTCACTATTAGGGAGATACCGGTCGGGTGCCTGGATCCCAAGTGCCTGATTGGCAGCGTCCCTCGGAGGGTCGTGAGGGTGATTCCTGTATCCTTCGGGTCACTGAGTTTAGTTAGCCTGCTTAGTAGAGATGGTAGGATACTGGGTTCTCTTTGTAGGATAGCATGCCTGTAAGGGACAGGTGGTTGGGTCTTAATCCTCTGGCACTATGTGGTAGCATGTCTGTAAGGAACAGGCGGGAATGGTCCTAGAGCAGTCGCGGCCGGCATGCTCACGGGAGGGAGGGGGTGGGGAGCATGGGGGGAATAAAAATAAACAAATAATAAAACGTTACCAATCAGACCGGGGGTCCCCGCTGGTGCCCGCCCGGCCGCTGCTGCAGGTTCAGCCGGTTCCCCTCACCCGTGGTAGCAGTGAACACGAGGTGTGTCTGCCTCGACGAGGAGGCTCTGACACCACACTCGCTCCTGGCTGGCTGACTGGCAAGTACCACCTACGTCTCAGCCAATCCAGACGCTGCTCCAGCATCAGCGCCAGTATTGGCTTGAGCAGTAGTGCCCATGTTCTGTTTAGGGCTTAAAAAGTTTTGCGACCAGCCCGAACATGCGCACTAGGCTGCTCATTAGAAGAGCAGCATGGAACAACCCTCGCTCTTCTAATGAGCAGCCTAGTGCGCATGTTCGGGCTGGTCGCAAAATTTTTAAGCCCTAAACAGAACATGCGCACTCTTGCTGTGTGCTCCGCCGACCACCTGATACATATTATCGTCGATGCACTTGCACTGAACTCCTGCTGCCCCGCCCCCTTCTGAGCCGACTGCATCTGGCGGCCTGGGTTTGTAATTTGCAAATGTGAGTGAGACTGAGAGTGACGGCAACGGCACACACGCTTGTTACTCAACTCAACTCGTGCCTCAAATTAATTAGTGGGGCAACGCCCAAGCGCCCGAATGGACGCACCGCCCCTGCAATATTATCGTTTTCGTTTTCCTTCCTGTTGGGTGTGTGGTGGGGCAGGTGGGCTGGGCTGGCCAGTGCAGGGGTCAAGGGAGTGTAAAGCCCACTCTAATATGCACATGACAGTTTGACCTGTCATGTCTGAGTGCTGAACCACAGTGCTCAGACCAATCACAATGCTGCCTAAGGCAGCGTGGTGATTGGACAGGGGCTTCTGGGAGTCTGGGAGCTTCCTGTTGGACATTGAGGAGACGTAGCAGAGGCGGCAGCACCCGGCGGCATTGAGGTAAGTGAGTTAATTTTTATTATTCACCCCTCCCCGCTCCGTCCCCCCACCCCACCACCCATGCTTAGTAGCGGCCGCTACTTAATCTTGGCCAGTGTACTTAAATCTCACACCTCCCAGGGCACTTGATCCTTATGACTCACGCCATTCCATTTAGAGCACATGCAAGTCACCATCTAAGTTGTATCTTTTTCCATTCAGAGCTCAGGGAACAAGTACTCAAACCACTTCCATACATGGCACATAGTATCTCGCACCCTTTGTACAAACAGTCACTGCCCTCCCACACTTGACACATCGACACTCAAAGACATTCATGGCATGCATTGGCAGCTACAAGTACTTGTGCTCATCAACTGACAACCTCAGAGCTGTCGTTCTGAACCAAAAAGTAGATTCAGAAGATATGACTGGACAACATTTGTCATGAGAACTAGTGGATGCCAATAATGACTACTGAGGAGGACCTAAGAAGACGCTTACCTTGCCCAAGAATAAACATGTCCTCCTGAAAGACTTCACTTTGCAAACTTTAGAAGGAATTTCCTGTGCCCCTAGAGGTCTCTATTTCCTGTCTTTCTTACTTTCTAAAGCTTAACACAGTCAAAGCATTGTATTGTTTTGTTTTGAAACACAGCCAAAGTGCCTGACTTTCCAATATGGGCAAAAGGCTTAGTTGGTAGTACAAATCGGTTCTCACCAAACTAAGGAAGACACGGATCAGTATGGAGACAGGTTTTGGCTTATTCCCAGATGGCTGTGTCAAGACAGCTGGCCAATTTCTTGTTGTGGTTGTCTCTGTAGCCACTCTTCGGGTAGCCTGGCATATATACTGGTGTTTTTCACCCTCTCTGGTGCCTGCAAATTTATTGAAAATAAACATGTTCAATGAAATCTTCAAAAAATGTGTCCATGTTTACAGGAAACTTACCACAATCTCCTCAATGGCTCAGAAAAGGCTTATGGAGGCAGATCACTTTCTATGCCAGCGTTTTTGATAGCAGGATGCTTCTATAGCCTCCTAAGGCAGTCACCTCTCATTTCTACCTAGTTGGTGGCTCACCAATCTTCCTAAATGGGGCATGTAGGAGAACAGGTCCAGATTTTCAATGTTAAGAGTTGAACTCCGGGCTCATTCTACAAACAATGCTTGCTTTATTTCAGGTACAGTATGGCAGAAAAGTATGTACAAACTCTTGCCAGCCTTTGCCTTCTACTGGCTCGGCTTTCGTCAGATTTCATATAACTCTTTGATGTCTATTCTCTGACATCACAGCATAGACTACATATCATAAAAGATTTTGGGCCTGTTTCAAAGTTTGGGGATCAGGTTACTCCATAATAAATGTGACAGATATCCCATCCACCTTATTACAAGTGCATTATATCCTATGGCACTTGTAATAGTGCAGACAGGTTCTACATCATGTTGTGATGCAGTAAACTCTTTACCAACTCTAAATCAGGCCCTTAGATTTATCTCCATACATGCATGTTAAATGCTCCTTTCTACCACTTGTCACCTTGTTTCCAGGATAAGCATTTTTAAGTGCTACTCAGCGCCGATCACAATGTCAGTCGGAAAGCCTCCGACCGCTAGTCGGAAGCTTTCCGACTGCGGTCGGGGGAATTCCGACAGACACGGTTGGTTTGCAGTCCGACAGCCTGATAACAAAGTCGGCGGTCTGAACGTAAACCGGCCGGTCATTCTGACTCAGTTCCGACTGGCTCTTGGAGTCTTCCAGCAGGTCGGAACCACACTGTAATCCCCAATGGATAGTGTTTCTGCCGTCGGGATTACAGTGTCTGTTTCCCAAAGCCTTTCTGTGCTGGCCCGGTGTCAGTCAGAGGCAACTCCCACCGACATCGTAATAAGCCCCTAAGAGTCAGTGAGCCATGTTTATTCTTTGTGCATAATATGAGCTTACAGACCACAAAGCTGAGTAAAAAAATCAATTTCAGCAAAATTGCAGTCATTGAAGTTACTAGTGACAGCATATTTTATTGCTGGACCCCTGTGCTTTTGTTATAACAGGGGGCTCCTTTGGAATTTAGATTTTGGTTGAGCTGTAGCAGCAGCCTAGTTCACAAATGCTCCCTCACTAAACTTGTAGTTCACCAACTCCATTTTGAGTTGTGGGAATAACTGGATTACACTGGGGGTGGCTTAAATGGCTTTGCTGGTGTAATCCATTGACTCAGCAGCCCACCCTTTACTGAGCCATTGTTTTTATTTTTTTCTGAACACAGACTCCACCTTTTGAAGTTTGTTTTCAGAAAACAAACCAGCCAGCACATCAAACATCCCACCTGGTCTGCAAAGAATCCATATCTTCATTAGAGCTGTGTTGTATTGAGCTTTACACTTCATATTAACGTATCTTGTGCACAGGCACCTTTGTCTTGCACAGCTGGGCAAGTGGAATCTCATGGCCATGAGATTCCATGTAGTCTTTTGAAGGCAAACATTCTTTGTGGTCAGTTGCTTACTGGCCAGCTGAGGGAAGGGTCCCCTCTCTGTTGTTGCTGCAAATAAAGTCACTAACCTGTGTTCATCAGAGCCGTCTACCGAGTTTCCTTTGCAATACATTTGGCGACAAGGATGGGATACTGGTAACTGCAAGAAGGTAGCCATAGAGGTGGAAACTTTTTCGTGTGTATCAAATATGACTGAAATAGGTTTGAGTGTAGGAGGTGAAGATGATGTAGTTGAGGGTGGATAAAGAAGGAATAGGCCCAAGGCAATTTGTAGGATAAATGGGCAGAGTGTACAGTTAATGGTGGATACAGGATCCATGTACACCATTGTTCCCAGATTGATGTTTGAACAGTGGTGTGGCACTGTATTACAACCCAAGGATATTTCCATTGGTGGATATCAAGGGGAAACCATCAACATCTTGGGGTTTATGGATTCACACACATCATTTGAAGGAAGGGATATACCAGGGAAGGTGTATGTGGCAGAACAGGGTCCCACAATTTTGGAGGTGGGTACACCAGTACGATCTGCATATCATTGTTAATCAAAGAACTCCTTCGCAGGTAATGGTGGTGAGGGATGAATCTGTTTGCAATATTTGGGATTCTGTTAAACATGTATTCGATGGCAAGCTAGGTCTGTTGAGCGGTTCTTTTCACTAGATTTTACTCAAAAAAGGAGCTGTTCCAGTTCAACATAGACTAAGAAGGGTACCAGTTATTGTTCGGGAAGAGGTCAAGAAACGTATTCATGAAATGTTGCAAGAAGGGATCATAGAACCTGTCGAAGTGTCCAATTGGACATCATCTGTAGTGATCACACAAAAAAAAGATAGACATTTAAGGTTCTGTGTGGACTTGAGATCTCTGAACAAGAATATTGTGGTTGATACATTCCCCTTGCCCAACATCAAAAAATTGGTTCTTCTGTTGAAGGGGGGTGAAGTATTTTCCAAATTAGACGTAAAGAGCGTGTACCGTCAAATCAAGCTCCACAAGGATTCTAAGCCATTGATAGCTTTTATAACGATGGAAGGCACCTTTAAGTTCACTTGTATGCCATCAGACTGTCGGTGGCAGTGAGTGTTTTTCAACGTATGATTTCTGAAGTTTTTAAAGGTTTTGATAATTTTGTTGTATTTGCAAGACTACATATCAATTTTTGGCAAAACCGTAGAGCAACACGACATTGTTTTATAACAGACTCTACATAGACTGAAAGAATTGGGTCTCACATTGAGTAAGGACAAGTGTTGTTTTTTGCAGGAGCAGGGGGAGTACTTGGGGTATACCTTGTCGGCCGATGGGGTAAAACCAAAATAAAATGTGTTAAAAGCAATTGAATTGGCTTCTACACCCCAAGACAAGGAGCAGTTAAGATCCTTTTTGGGTTTGATAGAGTACTATGCTAAGTTTACATAGAGGTTTGTGGACAAAACAGAAAATGTGAGGTTGTTACTGAGAAAAGGGCAGAGTTTTACATGGGCACGAGAACAGGGGGAGTGCTTTAATTTGATAAAGAAAGAAATTTGTGAGGCGGGATCTTAGTACCTTTTGACATCAAGCTAAAGCCAGTCATAACTCTTGATGCAAGTGCAAGGGGTGTGGGTGCTATTCTCTCTCAGAAACACAATGGTTGTGAGAAAACTGTATCTTTTGCCTAAAGGACTTTAACGAGTGCTGAAAGAAATTACTCGGTTATCGAGAGAGAAGCTTTGGCTGCTGCCTGGGGTGTGGAATATTACTGGACGTATGTGTGGGGTACAGAATTCATCCTGAGATCTGATCACAAACCACTTGTCAAGATTCTTCTGCCTGATGGGGCTGGTAAGGGCTCAGCGAGGTTGGGGAGAATGGCTGCCAGAGTCCAGGAGTATTGCTACACTATCGAGCATATTCAGGGTTGGAAAAATACTTAGGCTGACTGTTTGTCTAGAATGATGGTGAATTGGCAACTGGTTGATGGTCCTGTGGTGTTTGTTGATGATGAAGGGCCAGTTGCTTCAGTACAACATGTTGTGTTGGAAGGGGCTGGTGCTTTCTCAGTGCACGAGTGGTTTTGGGAAATGAACGCTGATGAAACTATAAAGGAGGTTATACACATGGTGATTTCAGGAAAGAGAGGAGAGACTTGTGTGTCAGTGTCTGTCCAGCCTTTTTGTGAAGATTTTGGAGGAGTTGTCCTTGTGTGGGGATAGAGTATTGTTGAGAGGTGATAGATTTGTGCCACTGTTGGGTTTGAGGTCCAAATTTATAGGTATGGCTCATAAGGGCCATTTGGTCCAAAGTTTGACGAAACGTCGGCTCAAAGCACAAATCTGGTGGGTGGGTATTTATGACCAAGTCACTGCATGGGTTGAGAAGTCTGGAATTTGTAAGGAGGGGGGAATAAAAGACTTAGAGTTGGTGCACAATTTGTCATAGGACATATGAATCCTGGAAAAGCTGGCATAGTGTGTGCATTGATTTTATTGGTTCGATGTGTGAGCTACACAGTGAGTGCAGGTTTGCTTTGGTGGGTGTTGATGTTTACTCTAGGTGGTTGTGGATAAAATTTATGTATGAGATCACCGCTGAAGCCACTATTCATATTTTGAGGAAAATGTTTTTAGAAGAAGGCGGTTCGTCTTTACTTATAGCTGATGGTGGCGTGCAATTGATTTCTCATGAAATGGGGAATTTTTTGCATGAACAGGGTGTTAGGCACCATTGCACCTCTCTTTACAATCCACAGGAAAATGGTATTGTTGAAAGAGCTAACAGATTGGTGAAGCGTGTGATCCAAATGGCTGTGGGTGAGGACAAGATGTAGGGAGGGCCGTGGAAGAGATGGTGTGGGCTTATCGCACCACTCAGCAGGAGGCCACTCAGAAATTGCCATTTGAATTGATGAGGGGAAAAGTTCTGGGTACCAAGTTGGTGCCATCTTGGATGACAGAGTGGGTGGCAAGTGGTGGTGATTGGAAGGGTAGTGCAAAAGAAGGATATTTTGAGTTCAAAAGATGTGATTGCTGAGGATGATTGGGTCAACATTAAAATTGTCAGGATAGTAAGAGGTTTGTAAAGGGCCTGTCATATTGTGTGCATGTGTCAGTTCTATGTTCTGTTGGAAAATGGTGAACGGTGGAATCGACGCAGGATTGCATTTTATCAGAAAGGTGGTGATTGTCCTATTAAAAGCATTGAGGAGTGAAGTGGATATATTTTGATGAAACATGGTGACTTTGTGAACGGTGGTAGGTGTGCGAGTTTCCAGGAAGGGGGGCCAGTACAAATGATTCCTCATCTACTTTCACAGATGCACCTATTTATCGAGTTCCATGGGAGGAAGAAGTGTGAGGGACCGTAGGCCACCGGGGTATTTCCGAGACTATGTTTGTTAATATTATGTGCATACTGTTATTCTTACATATATTGCGTCCTTAGGACTATGTTTGTTAACCTTTCTTATTCCTGGTTCAACTATTGTATTGCAATGTTTTCATTTGTTGTCATGTTTTTCTTTAAGGGTTTCAATTGTTTTAACCACTGTGTTGCACATCTTTCTCTTTAATGTTTTCTTCATTTGTTGCAAGCTGCACAGGTTTAGTTAATATGGTTATTGTATGGAAGGGAAGGGGATGTGTTGTAGTGAGCTTTACACTTTATATTAATGTACCTCGCGCATAGGCACCATTGTCTTGTGCAGCTGGGCAAGTAGAATCTCATGGCCATGAGATTCCATTTAGTCTTTTGAAGGCGAACGTTCTCCGGTTGTCAGTTGCTTACTGGCCAGCAGAGGGAAGAGTCTGGTCTTTGTTGTTGCTGTAAATAAAGCCACTTACCTGTGTTCATCTGAGCCATCTTCTGAGTTTCCTTTGCAACAAGTTGTCACAGCGGTAGCCCCACTTAAGGCACAGATATCCATACCTACAAATTGGGGTTCCCCAAATATGACAGGTGGCCGTCTGGCAGTGGAGAGGTAGCTATTGCTGCTGCTTACCTGGTGGGTTAGCAAGCCATCCACATGCTCCAAATGAGCCCCAAAGTGTCATTGCAATGCAAATCTGGGAAAATGTATGTCTATCTTCCTTTATGTGCTACAAGTTAATATTGCATAAGGGCACACTGCATTCACTATGGGGAGTTTCCTCATTTGCTGGTGGTATTTCAAGTGCAAATAAGTAAATCTCCACTACCATGGCAATCTTTCCTTCCCATCAAGGCCTTTGTGAGAGAACAACAGAGTCCGAAGCCCATTGACTTCAAGGGCTGTCTTGCCTCCTAGCCAAAGGTGACAAAGGATGTCCTCATGAAGATTAGGCGGTGAACCATTTTCCCCTCCCAAATCCAAGCTCGGAAGGGTGTTGTGGCTCACTGGTACAGAGGTACAGAGTTCATGTCTGAAAGTGTACACCACGATTATGGGGAGGATGTATATATACACTAGGAGGCTCAGGAGCTGTAAACGGTGGTTTACAGATCAATGCTTAATCCTTTGAGTGCATATTATCACTGTAAACACATTTTGTAACTGTTTCTTGCAAAGCATCCTATGCATGTTGCTGCAGGCATCCCAGTTCATATTGTTCAAGTATTAATGTTTCATCAACAATCAACCCTCACTCAACTTGGGTCCTCAACAACACAGCTTCTCAGGAACTCACAGTGTTCTTTTGTCTTTCAGGTGCAGTTGTTGGCAGAAAGGTCAGAAGCTATGAGGACAAAGATCTCCAAGATGGTGGTTGTGATTGTCTTGCTCTTCTTAATATGCTGGGGTCCCATCCAACTGTTTATCCTTTTCCAAGCCTTTGATTCCACCTTTCAGAAGAATTACAAAACCTACAAGCTCAAGATTTTTGCTCACTGCATGTCCTACTCTAACTCCTCTCTCAACCCCATTGTGTATGCTTTCATGGGGGCGAATTTTCGGAAGTCTTTTAAAAAGGCCTTCCCTTTTATCTTCAAGCAGAGAGTTGGGCACACCACTGGTGCTGCAGTAAACACGGAAATGCACTTCTTGTCCTCTGGAACCTGATGGAATACCCACAGATATCAAAGTAGGACAGACAAACCAGCTTGTTGTTTTGTTACACTGCTCAGTAGATCATAAAGTGACTATCAGTAAAGTTTGGAAGCCCTTCTGGGACTGTTATTTTGGAGGTGGTTCACATGTAATTATATCAACAGTTTACCACATTGAATAACAAGGAGGACGCAGCTATATATATCATCCATAATTATTGTTTGATTTTGTCTCTCATATAACCACTTCAAAGTGGTGATTTATGCAACTTTCTTAGTGTGTATTTGAAGTTTATTGTGTGTTACATGTTGCCTAGAATCCGCTTCATGGTGAAATAGCACAAAGATGAAGTAATTTCATGGCCATTAAACAGGTGAATTCTTGAAGCTTTTTCTGAAAGGTTCTGACTATGGCCCTGATTTATAGTTTGACAGGTATTTCCTCCCTCACAAATGTGCTGGACAGTCCGCCTGTCTTATTGCATGTGCATTGTATCCATATTTACTTGGAATAAGAGGGACAGGATATCCGTCATGTTTGTGATAGGGTACCTATCCGCCAGATTCCAAATCAGGCCCTATGAGCGGCCATTAGCATTGTGAGCCATTAGCAAATCAGCACCGGAAGTGTGGGAGCTCCACTGGACTGGAAGTACATCAACATGCAGAATTATGAAACAAATGGCATCAACATGCAGAATTATGAAACAAATGGCATCAACATGCAGAATTATGAAACAAATGGCATCAACATGCAGAATTATGAAACAAATGGCATCAACATGCAGAATTACGAAACAAATGGCATCAACATGCAGAATTACGAAACAAATGGCATCAACATGCAGAATTACGAAACAGGTGGCATCAACAAGCGGAATTATGAAACAAATGGCATCAACATGCAGAATTATTAAACAAATGGCATCAACATGCAGAATTACGAAACAGGTGGCATCAACAAGCGGAATTATGAAACAAATGGCATCAACATGCAGAATTACGAAACAAATGGCATCAACATGCAGAATTATGAAACAAATGGCATCAATATGCAGAATTACGAAACAAATGGCATCAATATGCAGAATTATGAAACAAATGGCATCAATATGCAGAATTACGAAACAAATGGCATCAATATGCAGAATTATGAAACAAATGGCATCAACATGCAGAATTACTGAAACAAATGGCATCAACATGCAGAATTACTGAAACAAATGGCATCAACATGCAGAATTATGAAACAAATGGCATCAACATGCAGAATTATGAAACAAATGGCATCAACATGCAGAATTATGAAACAGGTGGCATCAACAAGCGGAATTATGAAACACGTGGCATCAACAAGCGGAATTATGAAACGGGTGGCATCAACAAGCAGAATTATGAAACAAATGGCATCAATATGCAGAATTATGAAACAGGTGGCATCAACATGCAGAATTATGAAACAAATGGCATCAACATGCAGAATTACGAAACAAATGGCATCAACATGCAGAATTATGAAACAAATGGCATCAATATGCAGAATTATGAAACAGGTGGCATCAACATGCAGAATTATGAAACAAATTGCATCAACATGCAGAATTACAAAACAAATGGCATCAACATGCAGAATTACGAAACAAATGGCATCAACATGCAGAATTATGAAACAAATGGCATCAATATGCAGAATTATGAAACAGGTGGCATCAACATGCAGAATTACGAAACAAATGGCATCACCATGCAGAATTATGAAACAAATGGCATCAATATGCAGAATTATGAAACAGGTGGCATCAACATGCAGAATTATGAAACAAATGGCATCAACATGCAGAATTACGAAACAAATGGCATCAACATGCAGAATTACGAAACAAATGGCATCAACAAGCGGAATTATGAAACAGGTGGCATCAACAAGCGGAATTATGAAACAGGTGGCATCAACAAGCGGAATTATGAAACAGGTGGCATCAACAAGCGGAATTATGAAACAGACGGGTGGAGTTAACTGCAAGTTTGAGACTTGTTTCAAATAACTAGGCATGTGCGTATGACGAAAGAAGTCATCTTACATCATCATAGGCATATGAGACCCGGGATTGCAAACTTCTAAAATGTGAATGCTGTTGTATCTTTGCAATCCAGCACAGCGAGACTATGTTAAGGCTTCCCTAGTGAACGATGTCTAGTCCAAAGACTGAATACAGTGAAGCGCCTCTATGCTCGGATAATTAATTTGCTTCTGTTCCTCCCTGGTAGACTTAAGGCTACATTGTGCACAGCTTGGAAGCTAAATTTTACTTTCACAGTCTCTCCTGGCAAAGACTTTACAGCAGTCCAACAGCAGCAAGCAATCACCGCAGTCTTAAGAAGTGGTTTATTTTTATGAATCCCAGGTGTGACGGGTGATTTCTGCGAGTTCTAAGGCACCCTTCTTCTCTTAGTTAGTGAACAGCGACAGATTCACGTATCAAAGACGAGAGCTCGAACAAAGAGAAGACCACAGATCACGATTTTATCATTTACCTTCTCAAACAGTTTGTTGAAAATATGATTTTCTTCCCTTATCTCCTACCATCGTCACAGAGATATTTGAGATTGAAAAATAAGCAAAATGGTACATCATTGGCAAAGAAAAAGGTTACGAAAACCCAAACCCCAGGATTATTTCCAAATGTAGGTTTTGCATTGGATTAAAGCATGCCCCCAGGGTACCGTGTGACACTGCAGAGATGTGACCTTCGTACAGCGCCAAAGCAAAATCTTCGAGCAAACAACCGAATGTGTTGGCATTTCCAGCTGTGGTGCACGTCCAAGATTTTGTTCTTCAAACTTTCACATTTTCCAGAGGCTGCAGAACAGCAGATGTGCTGTTAAGATAAATGGGTTCTGTCTGTATATTTTTTCTGCTTTCTCATTATTACAGGCAAATGTGATGCCAGCTACCAAAGTGTGTGTATGTGTTTCTAACAAAAGAGCATTTTATATCAGATCGCTTTGCTTGATTTGTAAACAGAGCAAGAAGGACAAATGTTGATTATGTACACAAAGCTATTGCTATTTTAGATTACTACAGAAACACTGCCACCAGTGCATTTTATTGATGACACACACATTTACATATACAAATTAATTTACTACAGTAGAGATGCTGGAGGCGTCAGAGGTACAGAGTCCAATGTTAGATTTCAAATGAATTCTACATAAGTTGATCATCAGTCATGATAATGCTTTGATTACTTATTTGTAATCTTCAGTACTTCTAGTCCTACTCTTCATCGTGATAGCCTTTCCCACAATCATTAATCAGGACCACTCACAGAGTAGCAGCTAAATGCTTCCAAAGATGACATCCTGCATAGTGACTTTCGCAGGTGGTATATTCCCTGCAATCAGGGCCAGACTGGGATCCCAAAGCAGACCTAGCCATTTTGTAGGACCAGACTCCCCCCCCCCCGCTCCCGGGGGAGGCAAGGGGGGTGCAAGTGTGAAGCACTGCTGCTTTGGTTACGGGGGGCCGATATTGCAGCACCACTGCAAAACCGTCCCCCAGTACAGAAAAAAGCCCCCCACTGCTGCAAAACTGGCCCCTACCCTTTCAGCCTCCCGGGAAAATGCCTGGTGCCCGCTACGGCCTGTCCGGCCCTGCCTGCAATGTTCCCAATTGTACCACGTCTCTGGATATTTTAACCTTTGCATCATTCTGGAAGACTGCTCAAGCTAAAAGGATTGTGATGGGACAGAGTGGGATTAGAAATCATTAATATTATGAGTAGGAAATTGAGCAATTACCCCTATGTCCCTCATTCTCACCCTGGTCCTCCCTACACGAGGCATGGCAGATATTACAGGGATTCGACAGAGATTCGTATCACAACTTAAATACTGCAGCATCAGTGAGTTTTAATGGCAGCTATGATTGAAACCAGCGCAAACTACCTCTCAGGATTTTTTTTTCAAACCTACCTAATGATTCTTATAGATTTGCAGCTCAGAGGCCCTATGAGATGGCTGTGTTTGCCCCTCTAACTACCCCGGAACCCTTTGTCTGCTCAGCCTCTACACACAACATGAAAATTCTTCAATGAATGATACTCAAAAGATACAAACGCAATATGTCTAATCTGGCAACAATGATAAGCTCCACACTAAACATACTGCCATCTGAAACAACATTAGGAAGAACAACTTGGTTAGCAATATTGGCAATAGTAGGACACTTCTAGAACAATCTATATTTGGTTCTGGTGTATATTAATGATAAACTTGAAAATAAGAGATAGTAGTCACACCAGAGGCAATGCACCTGTTGACCCTGCTTAGGTGTTTCAGAAACATGAGTAATATATCAGAACCTCTGCAAACAAGTCTATCAATGACACCTCAAGCCAGCTTCATACTGCCTGAAACAATCTAAGAGCCAATGCAAGGTTCTGGCTCACTTGGAAAATCCTGCTCACTCTATCTATCCATTTGATTGTGTGTGTATCCTTCATGTCTATCATTGAAAGACAGGAAGGTGCATCTTTGCTCCCAGACCTAGAGCAAAGACAACTGACGCCATGGATTAATATCTTATGCTGTTGGGATATTGACATGTGACATCACCACTCTGCATTGTCTCAGAACCATCAAGCTTATGTTCATGATAGACTGAGAGAAGGTTGTTGAAGCTGGAACACTACTGTATGCTCCTTCCATTTCAATTATTGCACTCTTCCTCAGGAGAGCCTGAATTAGAATTCAAATCTCCTTTATCGTGGTGGCTCCATAAGCCAATAATTAAACTCCTATTGTTATTACCACAGGCTAGTGAGACTGGAATGGTATTCTCTTCTTCAAGTTCTCAGGCTCTACTGATCCCAAGCCTTTGATTTGAGTTAGTAAAAGAGTAATTAAATCGAAATTCTCCAATGCTATAAACCAATATCCTTGACTGTGAATGATCAGTGGTCACCAATTTTTGGTGAAACTAGCCCACAGTAATGCAAATTTAACTTTTCAAATAAACTCACTGAGTGACTGATGCCTACTTCATTTACGTGAGGAATACCAGCAGACACTGAAGCTCCAGTGACCTATGGTCCAGAAGAAAAGCGTCCATTTGCACTATCTGGAAATTGATCTCAATGAATGTGATCTTCTATGTTCATGTTATAATAGATTTCTGGGGGTAATGAGGAGTCTTTGCCAAAAAAGAGTGCTTTTAATCACTGTCAGTTCTCACTCTCGCACCTTCTGCTGAAGACAAGTAGAGAAAGCATTATTGAGTTCTGAATGGAGATGGATATTTCCTCATTGTAGAATAAAGCAAGTACTGATGCCAGAGCAATTCTGGAAATATGAGACTCCATGATCAGGCTGAAAGGCAAAACCACAAACTGGTAATGGTCCTCCTGGACTGCAAACAGTGGTTAATGATGGTGTGCTGGGTGTATGTGGCTATGGAGATATATGTCAATCTAATCTAACTATATTATGAAGTCCCCTTTTGAAAACAATGAAATAAATAGCTTCAATGAATCCATCTTGAAATCCAGAGCTCTCAATTGCGTGTTTGCCCTCTGGAAGTCTATGACTAAGCTATAGCCCTTTGAAGCAATTGGGAAAAAATTGACTACGGTCTATGGTCATTTTTTCTTTGAAGGTCTGGGAACCTAACATTCTTTGCTGAAAGGGACTGACCATCTTTTCCTAATGAATCCACCTTAATTGAATTCTATGGTATATATTAATAATTACCTTCTATAGATTCTTGTGAGGAGTGATGCAAACTCTAATTTATGAGTGTGAGGGAATATGTGAATGTCCCACTGATTGGAAATAAAGCCTTTTCAGTTCCCTCCAATGAATACACAATATTATACTCCAAACAACTTCTCCTGATTCATCCATAGTAAAGATTTTTGCAGAGTGTTTTTTATCAGTGTCCATTGTGGTATCACAGAAGAAGCTTAGTCTGTTCCTAACTGAAAGGCGATGTCTTGAAGCCCCAGAATGCCTTCTGGACTGCTTACAATTTTTTTTTCATTGACTGTCAATAAGTTGTCCCATTTAAAAAATAATAATTTTATTCTCCTTTAATATGGGGAAAATATTCTCCCAGAGCTAAAGCATGAAGAGTTAACTCCTTGGAATAAAAGTTATATAGCTACATTCTTATAGTTAGTATCCATTCTTCAGTCCTGGAAGATGCAGGCGTCATCAGTCCATTACTGAAAATGTTGCTGTCAAGTGTAATGCTTTCACCCTATAGAAGCTAATCCTCTTTCAGCATTCCACTATTGTTTCCAGGTTATCCTTTTATACCTTAAAGGGAGAACTGAAATCCATCTGTAGGGGCTGTTCTCAATCCGAACAATAACTACTTTGATGGATGGCCAATTGAAAGGCTGTGTAGATCTTCTGTAAGGATGCCTGCACTCTATATCTATGTGATACCTTACAGTTGATTGATCAGTAGTAACGAATGGCCTCCCTGTCAAACTGGACAGCAATTCTAGAAAGGAGTCTTTGCACTCCTGAAGTTGGTAAGCTTAGACATGAAAGTAGGGACCAATAGCTTGTCTAGTTGAGTCACATCTCTCCTTCTGGCATCCAGGATGGATTTGTGCATGGTGATGGCTCAGCTGCTTAGGCACCTGTAACTTTTGTAAATATATTTAACTAGACATACATGTGAGCACTAATCCATTTCAACAATGATGCCAGGACACCTCCACCAATATATTAGCCCTTAGGCTTTGATCCTCTTCCAGAGTACAAGATGATGAGTCATCTGATGCATCAGAGAATGTGGCATATTCCTTGATGGACTTGATGTGCTTGGTCCCATTCTTGACAAAGACCTTCTTCTGACGCTCCTCTGCAATGGACCTGACCATGTCTTTGGCAACCCCTTCGGGTATCTTCCTGGTTGACTTGTATGATCTGCTAGATTATTCTCTATGAATCAGTGATGAAGAGGAC
The DNA here is from genome assembly GCA_963921515.1 of Calotriton arnoldi. Classification (NCBI taxonomy): domain Eukaryota; kingdom Metazoa; phylum Chordata; class Amphibia; order Caudata; family Salamandridae; genus Calotriton; species Calotriton arnoldi. Next base: position 766,389 of record CAWUFW010009441.1, on the reverse strand, counting down.
TCAGGAGAAGAGCTTCCTTTCTAGCTACACTTTTCTTTTTTGGAAAATGTATTCTCATGCTAGTACTTCAATGTGCACTGCTACCAGATACTTATCCGTTATCTGAAGTGCCTTGACTATATTACATCTCCAGCTGAACTTGCACAAGGCCGCAATCAACTCAGCAGACCATCCCTGTCCACAGCTCTCTGGTTTTATCTAGTATTTTCAAACTGGAATAAGCCGTGCATGGACTAAGTCCACTTGCAATTCTCTGGAATACACAGCTGCTCCACTTGAGATTCAAGATAGGTATATAAATTACCATTATAAGTGTGTTGCACAATGCAAATCATCTATCAGTGGTTAATTTGTTAAAAAATAAGTGATGGGACTCTCCTCAGGAGGCAGCTTGCACCAGGCCATTTCTCCTGTAAGCGGCTCCTAAAACAGATCCAACTACTAACTGTGAAAGCGGGGACAGGATGTGGAGTATTGGCCAGATCTGCCAACTTTGGAGCTGGGGAACCAGGTTCGAGTCTGAGTCTGGGCGCCGGCTCAACTTCTTGGGCAAATCACTTAATCTCCCTGTGCCTACCAAAAATTAATGTGTCCTTAATTGGTGCTCATGAAAAGCTCCGGTGTTGATGATTAAGTGCCAGTGTAGAGCATCGGAAACCACCGGCTCAAATTAAGCACTGTCACCTATAGAAGTATGTAGACTGGGTTTCATCTTTGGAAAGATACACATGCTAAGCAGGAGGGATTGCCTCAAGTGATGTGAATGCCAAGGAATGGAGATGTGGATTCATTGGTCAGCCATACAGTTCCAGTTAATTATTTCAATTTATTTGTTTAGGTGACCTTGTCATTGATGACACTGTTGGGATCATCTCCATATAGGCTTGATTAGTTACCTGTTTTTTCAGCCTTCAATTTCCAGCCCATATGGAATTCCTTTTTAGCATTTTCTTGGGAAATATAAATGTAGGCTTCACAAAGTGAAATTAGCAGAATTAGTGTCTGGCTCAGCAATTATCACAACAATTTGAAATTATTGAGTAACAATGGTTAGTAACGTTCAAGGTCATTTTCTGCACATTCTGGTGTTTAGTGAAAGGTCTATATGACCTCATTTGTATTCAATTTATAGTAGCTCATAATGTACTAATCAACACTATCAGAATGATTTAAAGGAGAAATGAGGGCAGGGAATGTCATTGATTACTCTGCTGCTCCCAAGAATTATCACCTAGCCCATTGTAAATCATTGTCATTTGGGAACTGACAGTTGTGCATAAATATGAATGCGCACAGACCTTTCCACAAGCAGGTGACAAGGACAAAGGCAAATAAGCTTTCAGCAGCTGGCTCCATATCCCTGTATATAGCAAGTGGTAACAAATGCAACCAAAGTAGGGGGACCATCTTGTCGTTTTCGTCAACCTGAATCCAACCAGTAAAATGTAGTTGCAGTGCCCAGCATTTGATAACTGTGAGACTTGTGACACAAAGAGTCTAGATGCATTAATCACTGATATGAACTATTCTTCTTATCACAAAAAGGAATGCATTAGTGAATAAAGACTTTCCAACTGTGTCATTAATCCCTATATAGTGTCAGTAGAAGAATCTAGGTTTACTGCAGGTTCAGTAACAATTTAAATGATTCAAAGAAAGCCGACAATGGTGCTAAAAGGAAAGCAGCCCTGAGTGAGCCTGTTCCCACCATTTTATGGAAGGCTGACTTCCTAGCCACAATCTATCCACCATCCTAGATGAACAATTTCTCCAAATATCTGCTCTTAGGCCCACCAATACAAAAGTAGATCAACAAGCATTTGCAATGCAATCGGACTCACCTTTGGGACCTTATATGTATTTAGCTATGCAGCACATTAACCTGGGTGCTGAAACATCTACAGTTCTTTAACATGGAGGGAAAGTAAGCACCAAACTGCGTGACACTCCAGGTATGGGAACACATGGAAAGAAATATTGCCTTTCAGTGGGAAATGGTATAGACCAAAGCTCTGTTTTTAATATAAAATCAGGGCCTTCGGTGGTCATATCACTGAAAATACAAGATTTGAAAAAAATATTACTGTCTACAGGTGCTCGTGGAAGACAATTTCTATGGACTGGAATCTAGAGAATGCTAAAGTGATTCTGGTATTTTACTGACCTCTGCTGGTCGTTTTCTATCAAGAAAGTTAAATAGCGGCAGTTGCCAGAAAAATTAAAAAAAGAAAGTCCCTCAGAAGAAAGCAATTCTAGTATTTTACTGACCTCTGCTGGTCATTTTCTATCAAGACAGTTAAATAGAGGCAGTTGAACAGAAAAAAGTCCCTAAGCGGAAGCAGACAAGTCCTAGGGCTGATCTCCAGAGCATACAAAGTACATACACATATAAGTATATAATAAGTATATACTAAAGTATATACAAGAGGTCTCGAATGCTCGACCTAAAAATTAAGGGATACAGCAGATAACAGATTTTTTTGTCACGGGAAGAGTAGAGAGCGATCACCTTCTCCAGACCTTCTCTCTTGTCTACCTGAGCACTAGACATGATTCCATCAAGCAAGTAGAGCAAGTGGTCTTCATCAGGGGATAGCCATGACTGTTCAGTTTCTACCAAACAAGATTCAATTAAGGAGGTGATATCAGCATCCAGGTCCCAGGATGCATCTGGTCCCAACAGATTTTCAGCTGCCAAATTTAAACGAGACAAACTTTTGTTTACCCTTTACAATAACTATGTGCATTCAGGTACAGTCCCAGACTCATGGGGAGGCTTGCTTTTATAGCCTCTGTCTAAGGAAGGCCCCAAGAATATCCTAAGAGCTATAGATTGATTGTTTTATATGATTTGGAGGATAAATATATGCTAATATCCTGCTTAAAGAATTAAATGGCTGAGTGCTTAACAACAATCTCCTTCTGTTGCATGCGTGATTCAGATCTGATGATGGCACCATAAAGAAAGCGATCTCTTTTTCAATGCTGATGGTTAAGTCTGTTCACTCAGTTACTCAGTTAACATATGCTGGGTTCATACACTTTAAAATGCAATTTACAGCACTGATAGACCTGCGCTATGGCCACAGGTACAAAATTGGTACATTGGCCCTACGTTATTATGCACCATCTGCCAACTTTAATAAGAAACCTGGGTTCAGATTAAAATCGTTGGCACAGGAGCTACACAGATAGGTATTTGGAATAGGGATCCTTTTTGGTGCCCCTATTATAACCTCTGTGTGTCTGACCTGGGATTATGTATTAATCTCTCAAACCTATGTCCCCCCGAAGATGGGAGGCAACGTAATCCCAGTGCTCCAATATGCAGATGATACAGTTTTTCTAGATGAGGCCAGCATCAGCCTGGAACATCAGTTATCAGAGATACAGTTATACTTTCTGCAGAATAAAATGATAACTAACATTGATAAAACAACACTTCTTATAATCAGGAGAAAACCTAAAAGCCAGGGAGATGGCCCTTGAATGGAAATGCAAGGGCAAATGTATGGTCTTATAAATATGTAGGAGTTAATTTTCAGAAGAGAGACGGCCAATATCAGCATTTGGAAAATCTTAAAACAAAGGCAGCCTCACTTAAATGAGTAATGGTGAGCCTTTTAAAAAAATTCCCGGGAAATTATTTTATTCCTCTCTTGAGGGTAATAAGGTCCACGTTTTTCCCACTCCCTAGATTTTCCAAGTAAATTGTCAAAATGGTTTGCTTGGGAACAATGTAATTGATTTAGATCTATATTTAATTTAAGACGGTCAAAACCTAGGGAGCAGCTAAGGCTGGAAGTTTGTTTGACCCGACAGTCTTTAGCTTTAGGAACTGTCACAGTGCACATCTGGCACCGGATTAACCGTGGTGAGATAAAATCCCTAAAAGTGCTACCCTGCCACAAGCTTTCGAGGCTACTATTCTCCACGGTCTCCATAGATGCATCCGCCACCAGGGACTTCCGGGAGTCAAAACTGAATCATAAATTTTTTTAAATCATTGCAACTGAGAATTATGTCACATTCTGCAGACATGAAGCAATGTCTGACAAAAAAAAGCACGCGGGCACTGCATTTGAGTGATAAGGACAATAAACTACAGCCATAAATTTCCAAGTTGTTATTATCTGTCAACTATATGCCTATAAGGTTTAGCCTTTTCTCCGTGAAGGAGTAGAACCAATCTTGGACATTTCCAAGAATTTCAGAAAGGAGCTTTAGATTCTCACATCTTAACAAAAAGTCAACTTCTCATGTTCTGAATGAAAGAAGTCGTTTTTAAAACCTGCCTTAAGAAGACTAGGTGTACGCACAAGCTAAATGTACATGCTTTAATTGCAAATATTTACAGCTTTTCAATGGATTTGTTGAATTCGTTCGTGGCAGCTGTTATTTTAGTAATCACTACAGAACTAAATAGCACTTTTCAAGGTGCCTTTTTGCTCTCAAGATCAAAACGTCTGACGTCATTCAGCGACTAACATATTTCCTTGAGTGTATAAAGGACAATATGTTTCGCTAAATGTTTTTATTTATTGTTGGATGTATTGTTTTTCTTATTGGTGTTGTTCTATACATTGTGATCGTTTTTTATCAAGGATACAATAAATTATGACTTAGAACTTTGACCATTTGTCACTGAGGCTTAATGTTAACTATCATTAAGTGTATACGTTAGCAAGTATGATTTATCTATCAGAAGAACATGTTTTATTTTCAATGTACTTATGGCAACTGTATGATTTTCTCTCTGCTGTCCCTGTAGTCAGCATTTTTGTTTTATATGTGGCATTTTTCTAAGTGCTTTAAAATACATGCAGAACTGTTAGCAATGTAATAATCCTCAGTTTATTGACCTCCAAAGAATAAAGGGCTGGGTTAGTCTCGACAAGATTCAAACTTTTGATCTGCAGATCACATAAGGGGCCATATTACAGAAGGTGCTCTAGGGGCACAATGGTAATATGAGTCTGCTTATTGTTCCTATGAAGCACTGTGGTATTATAGAAGGAGCCACACTTGCTTGTTCAACCACTTCTATAACATGGACCGTGCCGGTGGGCATCTTGCACTGGTGCGATCATGAAGGGGCATTCCCTCATTTGCATACAGGCCTGCCCCAAGAAAAAGAAGGAACACTTTGCCTTTGCACCTCTGCCACATTACAGACATGGACCCAGAGGTAAAGAACCTGTGAGGAGGTGCGCTGACAGCCACATAGAGGTGGTGTGCAGTCAGTGCTCCACCGCAGGCACTCCTAGGGTTGGAGGTGTCAGTCTCAGCGGGACATCTCAGCCAGCCAGCTCGTCCAAGGCCAGTCCACCTTCAGTGAAAGAAGGAGGAGCTGCGATTTCAACCCACAGCCCTCTCTTTCACTGATACACTCTCCTCAGTGCAGATGCACCTGCAGATATAGATTGTTTTCTAACTAGGCATGATGTCATAAAGCAATTTGCTCAAAAGTAGATTTGTCAGGCACATCCTGCACAGAGACTAATTTTTGGTGTGCAGAAAAAAACTGTTAGAATCAGGCCCTGTGTGTCAGCTGGAAAATGTAAAACCATAGAAGTTTTTTTATTTAAAATGGTTTCATACAATTCCTGCATTAGAAAAGCCATAACGTGTATTTATACTATTTGGCATTAACTGACAGCCACTTTATATTAGATGAGGTAGATTTTACTGAAAAATTCCTTGAAATAAAAACACTATTAGCAGGTACATTTTCTCCTGAAAAATCTTTTCCACTTGAATTTTCTACTACAGAAGCGCTCTTTGAAGATAATACACTTTGTGAAGCTGAAAAGTTTTTACATACCTTCATCATGGAAACTATTATTTTGCACACCACTACTTTTAATAATCACCAACTCACCAATTCTCTTTTTGCCTTTCCGCTGTGTCCTAACATTTTCTATGCTCTCCTTCTGGACATTGTCACTTAAGAATCTCTTAGCCAGTTAAATTCTGTTTTAACAGATGTTAAAAACATATAGCTCTTGATGAACTCAGCTTGTACATTTCATTATAGTAGGAGAACTTCTCCTTCGCTCTGAGCCCGGCCTCACATATCGGTGCCCCCGCTTCACTGCTCGGCACTCGAAGACCCATCCCTGGAAGGTGCTAAGGCCAAGTACAACCTGCCAAACTACAGTGACCCTAAGCCCGGGGAAGTTAGGGGGGCGGCCATACAGCAGCTGCCAATCAGCCTAAGCAGTGACCAGCGGCCATGACACAGTAGAGCCACGCATTGTCTATTACGTCCAAGGAGCTCCTTGATTGGCCACTGGAGGACTGCATCGGACCCAGGGGGGCTGCTGGACAAAGTAGTGGGCCAGGGGCAAGAGCTGACAGGCCTCAGCAGTCACCATGCGGTGCGGGCCATAGGTGCCCAGAGTCTTGCAGCCTAAGAGGTGCAGCGAGTGAGGGGCGCCGCCCACCTCACAGAGGGGCCTCCTTTGCCCCAGATGCCCGAACTGTATTGGGGGCCAACAAATGACTGCCTAAGAGACCAGCAGAGCTACAGTCACCCTGATTTTGAGGGGTGGTGACCCTACAGCAGCTGCCAGTCAGCCCGAGCTGTGGCTGGCGGGCTCTCTTCTGGTCATATGCGGCACCCTGAAGAATAGCAGTTGCAACTTAGTGGAGCCACGTAGCATCTCTAGCCTTTCAGGAGGTCCCTGATTGGCCACTGTAGGACTACATCAGATCCAACAAGCTGCTGGACAAAGTATCAGACCATGGTCGAGACGTGACAGGCCCGACAGGCCTTGCACCTCATGGAGAGGCCTCCTTCACCCTGGCTGCTTGGATTGTATTGGGGGCCAACAAACGAATCCTTAAGAGGTACACAAATGGCAGAAGCGAATGACCAGTGGCCTGCCTCTTGGATGGACACAGAGCTCCGGGTGTAGAGTAATTGTGCCACAGAGAAACCACGCAGTGCACTCTCTCCCACATGGGACTCCGTGGCCGGCTACTGAGGACTGTGCTGGGCCCACCATAATGGGCATATCACGAGGTGACGGGCGCCAAGTGAATGCAGCCTGGCCCATTCATGCCTAGATGGAAGTGGCAGAGAATGCATAGTGTTTTGTGATCTCCTCCAAGCCCCAATACCGATGGTACCCAGACCACAGTGAGGCTTTTCTCACCCCTTGCTACCTGTAATGTGCTGAAGGCCAGCAGAGCATCATGAGAGGGCACTCCTGAATCTAAGGTGGGTGACTCGCCTGTCTAATGGTGACAAACGTTATTGATCTGGCCTGAAAAGCAGTTGATGAGCCCTGTTGACTGACTGCCCCCCCCCCATCAGGGACAAGTGCAGCGAGTGGGGAGCCGTGACTCCATATGCAGGCAACCAGTGGGTTGGCCCACCAGTTCCACTGCCCCTGAATGGACCCTCTGGTTGGTGAAGCTGTTGAGTGGACACTGGAGAGTTCTGGGCCCAGAGATCCCCCACATCATGATGAAACATAAATCCAAAATTGACTACACCCTCAAGAACATGCCTACTAAGGCAACAGCTAAGAGATCGGAGGTGCACCATCGACAGAGTACTGACAGGGGAGAAAGCAGAAAGCCCTTCCTGCAGTGATCCTCACCATTGGAGGTAGAACTCCCTGACCCGGGCCTTCATGGAGAACTTGTTTGGCAAGCTTCACGAGGACATCTCCTTGCTAAGGGAGGAGGTCTTGAAAGACATGAAAGACATGTGCCATGAAATGAGGGAACTGGGACAGTGAATCTCCACCCTTGAGAACGCTAGTGACGCGAAAGAGGAGGGTCTGGACTCATTCAGGCATGAATTGATGGACCTGTGAGACGAAAACTCCACACAGCATCCCCACTTGGAAAATTTAGAAAGCAGATCCCTGAAATTCAATATTCATATCTGGAGAGCCCTGCAGAGGGCAGAATTGGGGAACATTGAAATGCCTATTCAACCACCTTCTCATGATCTGGCCACAGCTGACATACAAATAGAAAGAACCTATAGAGTGCACAAGAGTCACGGGTCCTGGGAACGCCTCTCTGGATATTTTGACATACCTGCACTATTTTTGTCAGAAGGATGCCATTAAGGAGGCAGCCCGCCAAGTGGGCTCTGTTCCGTTTGAAGTTGTCATTATATGTCTCTATCAAAACCCAGCTCTGGGCACCCTACAACACCACTGACAGCTAAAGTCCTTCACCACAATCTTGCAAAGCTGTGAAATACCATTGGGTGAACTCCTTCCACCTGCTCTTCACCTGGAATGGAGAGGCAAAGAATTCTTTTCTCTCACAGAGGCAGTGTGGATCCTGTAAATCCTGGAACTGGCAGAGACGGTATCCCAAACAGACCCCCATTGGCAACAAAGCGGCCTCCACGGTGACAGGTGGATGGACTAATATTTCATTGAAGAAGTCAACAAAGAGACCATCTGAGGAAGCAATACAGAGCGACAGACAGATGTTCTTGGATAAAGTAAATACGGACAATCTCGAGTCTTGAGACTGAAGGTATGGCCAACTGCCTTTTATGCAACACAGACCTACAGTGAGGGACAGAAGGCACACAGCTATACAAATAAGAGGTAATGTAGCTGGCAAGTATTGGACTGGTAAAATGGATCATGGACCCAATGGGCAACCCCATGGCCCAAATTGTGTAGTATACACTCCAGTTGGTGAGAGTGGTTGTATGTTAAGTTCAGTAGATAACTTTAGGGGGAAATTCTGGGACCACACCATCTCACGGCACTTTTCCACATCCTCCACCCACAAGGGAAAACAAGATACCAGTGCAGGCTCTAGCTGGGTGACTTTTTGGGACTAAATTTACAGACTACTGAAGGTCCTTAGCCTCAATACTTTGGGCCTCACTGCCCCAGCAAAGCGTGGCTCCCTGATTCATATGCTCAAAGACTCTGACTGTGAAATTTGTCTCCTACAAGAAACCCATCTCTGGAGGAAAGACTAGAGCCATCTATGCACTTGCTGATTTACTCAACAACTTCTGTCGTCCTGCCCTAACAAGAAGTGGGGGTAGATATATTACCGGCTAATAATACACTATTGCCAAAATTCTGTCCAGGATGCAAGTGGTGCACATAGAGCAGTAATCACACACATTCACACTTTGCAAAGTTTATGTCCCAAATGACAATCAAGAAAGTTTCTTGTGAGCGGCAATCTCCCAAAACATGTCCACTCCAAACCCAGTGATCTTTATCGGGGGAGATTGTAATATGTTGATGGACAATAGCCTTGACCATTCAGTCCAAAGGGTGGGTCTAAAGAGAGCCTTTTCAAATATGGGGCGGTCTGGCTTAAAGATTTTGGGTTAGAGGACATCTGGCTTGCTAGCGTGCCACCCTACTAGCAGGGACCACACGTTCTTTTCAGCCTCACACCAGACGTATGCTAAATTGTATCACTATCTGGCAACCCTACATCTCTTAGCGAGGGCTCTTCGGGCATATCTGGGAGTTATTGCTCTCCCAGACCACACCCCAGTGATTCTTACTCCACAGGACCCAGATATGCCCCTCCGACAGAGACAAAAGCAACTAAATTACAATCTCCTGCAGTAGGGAGACATTTTTAGGCCAATTCGAGCATGCATCACTATTTACTTGACCGAGAATGATGGGTCAGTGTTTCAGATCGCCATGCTTTGGGACACCCTTAAATCAGTCCTAGGCAGAAGTTATTGCGGCTAAACTCAACGCAGAATGCAGGGCCAAGTGACGGGAGCTAGAAGACAGTGTGGGTGACTTTGAAAGTCAGCACAGGTTCCCAAAAGATCTGCTGCCAACTCACAGGAGTGCAGCACCAACTTAAAGCACTGGACTGGGGCTCTGCAGAATACACACTACTATACATCAAATATAGATTCTATGTGGGGGGGGGCGATAAGGCTGGCAAATTGCTGGCCATCAAACTATGAGCAAAACAACAGATAGTGTGGCTCTAGTAGATACCCATAAGGGAGAGACAGTATACACTCCAGAGGGGATAGTCGAGGCATTCTGAAACTGCTACTCTGAACTATACAGCTCAGACCCACCCTCCACTGGGAATACACAGGCTTACCTTGATACGGTCACACTACCAACTCTCACCGCAACAGTCCAACACACTAGACAAAGAAGTTATGGTAGCAGAAATAATCTCTCACCTCCGCACAGGAAAAGTTTCTGGCCCGGATGGGTACACAGCAGCCTTTTATAAGCTATTCTGCCCAAAGCTTGCCCTCCTGCCGACTAAACTCTATAACTCATTTGCAGAGACTGAATCACTCACTCCTATGATGCAGTTAGCCATGATCACATTCATACAAAAGCTTGTGAAAGACCTTGGCAAATGTGCCTCCTACAGTCCAATCTCCTTACTCAACACAGAAGCGAAGATCTTTGCAGGCATTATGGTTCAGAGGTTAGTCCCTTAAATGCAGGACTTGGTGGGCCCTGACTAAATGGGATTCCTCCCCAAAAGAGGATGTCCCGATAATACAAAGTGCATACTACACATCATTCACAAGGCCACACATAATAAGATTCCAACCTTCCGGCAATCCACAGACGTCGAGAAGGCGTTCAGCAGGTTCCAATGGCCCTTCCTCCAGGAGGTCCTTAGTAAGACTGGAATGGGACCAAGATTCTGGGAGTGGGTGTTAAATGGGTATGCATGCCCAGAGTCTAGCGTACAGGTGAATGGCACAACATCTGGCCTCATAGGGATAAAGAAAAGAATGCATAAGGAATGCCCTCTGTCCCCACTCCTATCTGCCCTCTACATGATGCCCCCTTGCTGAAGCCATCCGCCAGAAAGCTCAGATTTGTGGGTGACCTTTGGCAAAATAGAATATAAAATAACCCATTTATGCTGTTGATGTCCTTTTGATGCTTACAGACCCAACAACCATGTTCCAAGCCCTGATACATGAACTGGAAGCCTTTGACCTAGTGTCGGAGTTTAAAGTGATCACATAAAAATCACAGGTTCTAGGGATCAATGTCTCAAGGAAGCAACAGGACATCTTGCAGGAATACTGCCCCTTGCATGGGTGCAAAGATATATCTCTTATTTAGGCATTAAAATATGTTCTGCAATAGACCCTAATGCTGAAAAAAAGTACTCCGATCTCCTGCACATGATCCGTGGGGCTTCCAGAAGTGGCAGATGGGGGGACTTTCATACTTGGGTCACATAGCGACCATTAAGATGAACTTTCTACCGAAAACACTATACAGTATGCAGGTCCTTCCCCTACAGCCACCCCAGGGCACATTACTAGCCATACAGAAACTAATAGAGGGCTTTGTCTGGAAGAGGAAGAAAGCTCGGATACCCAAACAACACCTATGCCCCGCCAGAGGAGAGAGGATTGGGGATCCCTTGGCTCAAGCATTACGATATAGCCACCCAACTAAAATATAGCGTGAAGGGGCATTTTACGGCATCCGAGAAAAACTGGTGCTTTATGGACCAGTCCATTGCCTGTATGCATGTGTGGAATATCCCATTGCTACCCAAAAAACAAACATGTGGAGTATACAGCTTCTCGATACTGGGAGTCAATATGAGAGCCTGGGATATTGCCGCTCGTCCTCTGGGCCTAACCTCTATTCCTTCTCCAATGGCCCTGATAATAGGCAATCTCAAGTTCTCACCAGCAAGAGACAGCAGAGTACCAGGCATGGCAGCTAGCATACTGTAAATGAATTGGGGATTTGTTTACCATGATGGTCTGCAGTCCTTTAATCAGCTTCACCTGCCAGAGATAGAACAAATGTGCTACTTGCAGATGCGTCACTGGGTGACCCACCCTACTTTTCGGAAATGTGCGACCTGCCCATTTGTAAAATGGCTCATCACTAAAGTAGACCAAAGCCAGTGGCGTAACAAAGGCCCACACCGCCCCTGCAGTGTGGGGGGGGGCAGAGCTCCAGGGGCCCCCCCTCAACACAGTACCCTGGCCTGAGAGCTCCTCAGTTTGCCTGGAAGAGGGACCCTTCCTGTACTTTGCAGGGAGGCCCCCTCAAAGTTCGTTACACCACTGACCAAAGCAACTGATTTAAGACCTATACAAATTGCTCCAGAAACCTGTTGCCCTATTGCGCACGGTTGCGCAAAACAGATGGGAGAATGAATTGCAGTGCACGCTCTCAGATAAGGAATTTGGAGGAGATATTTTGTTGCACTTGCACAACAGCATCCAGTGCAGCTGGTGGAGAGGCCATGATTAAGGTTGCCCAATTCTGGCACTACACTCCAGGCCAAGTACACTCTTGGTCCCCGGGTAGATACCCATACTGTTGGATGAGTTGTGGACGCTTAGCACCCTTACACATCTCCTGTGGCACTGTCCAAGACTCCAGCAATACTGGACAGCAGTTCTCCATAGCATTAACAAAATATTCCACACCGATATCCCTCCATTTTCAGCCTATACTATCTTAGGTTTACTCAATGCACTCACGTTCCCATTGCACTCACATAGAGGAAAAGCGATGGCCCTGGGTATGTGCGCAGCCAAACAGGCCATCATGGCCCTCTTGGGCAAAGATACTACTCCAGGTATATGGGGAGTGACTCCACTGCCTTTGGCACTTATTTGGAATGGAAAAGATCTCGGCTATGCTTGAGGTGTGAGAAACGTGGCTTTAGAAAACCTGGGGTCCTTGCATTGCTTTCTTCGCACTGAAATGTAGGGAACTCACATTTCCCAAATACCTACGTGCACAACGTCTTACGACCACTGCTACCACATCCTAAAATTACATGGACATCACTCTGCCCCGTGACGCTACGATGGGGGGCATATGGTGACATTCCCTGGTGTATTATAGAGGCAAGCGATATGGAAGGCTCTGCAGAGAGTATTTGAGAGGGGATGATGTGGGAGGGGTGGTGTTAGGGAATTCAAGTGCCCTGTTGGGATAAAGAGGATTTGTTTGCTTTGTTCAAGTCTGTATCTTAATTTAGCGTGTAAATTTCTGTGAATCAATAAACACAGCCTTCGCATGCTCTCCCTTTAAGTTACCACAAAAATATTGTTTAATTATTGTATACTGTATCAGCACTATACGATACAAATATGCAGCACAGTGTAACAACTAAAAAACATGATGCTCACGATGCCATATATTTTGGGGAACTAGCTGCTGCTTATAACATTTCACAATGTTGGTTCTGTATTTCCTGGCCATTGTATCTGTGGGATAGGCATTCTGGACCCAATTCACAAAAGTAATCTGAGACAAAATCCTAACTTTACGACTTTCGGTATTCACAAAAGGCATTTAGTAGTAGTAAAGTTAGGATTTTGTCTTAAGCTTGTCTTAAGTTTTGGTCTTAAGTTAAACTTAAGTTAAACTTAAGTTTAACTTAAGACCAAAACTTAAGATAAACTTAAGACAAAATCCTAAATTAAACTTAAGTTAAACTTAAGTTAGGATTTTGTCTTAAGACCAAAACTTAAGACAAACTTTAGACAAAATCCTAACTGTACTACTACTAAATGCCCTTTGTTAATACCGAAAGTCGTAAAGTTAGGATTTTGTCTCAGATTACTTTTGTGAATTGGGCCCATTGACATCTCATATGGATGCTTCACTTCAATGTCTGACAATATCCTTGAGAGTTTTCAAGGTATTAATGTTGTGTTATAATTAAATGTTGACATGCATTAAATGTTTTTGTCAACAATTGATATCCTGTTGGCAGCTAACAATTTGAGTAAGTAGTTAAAGCAATACTTACATAAAATAATAACATCTACTTAAAACAGGGAGTGTGTAAGAGACAAAAACGATTGTTGTAATTTTAGCTGGAGAAGAAGGCAGACCACATTGCTTACTGGAATTTGGTGTACATGGTTTTTACCAACATTTTGTGAGTGGAGTAGAAGCGGTGGGCGGTATATTTTACAGTCACTCTTCTCCTCCGTCCGTGCGCGTGTAAATACATGTTGAAAGTTAGAGCCTCCTCAGGTTCCCAAACCAGGATGCACAGCCTAATGTAGAGTGCCAATGAATACATCAAAGTCTCCAACTTTCGACATGTATTTACACGCGCATAGACGGAGCGGGCTCCATGGTTGCACACCATTTTTTGGTCTTTGAGCATTATGAAACTTTTTTAACTCTCTTGAAATTAGGTGTGCATTCTGCCACTTGTCATTACTGAAATAATAATTTGTTTCTGTCCTTCGGATAGCCTGCACCCTTTAAAACAAGCATTGGAAATGCATTAGGTCTCGCATTTGCTTGAGTTAGAGCTATTGGCGTTGTAAATGAAATGTTTTTTACCCATGTGTTATGGAGCGTGTGTATGTGGTGGAATTATGTAGGTTGTATTGGAATTGTTAGTTGTGAAATTGTGTGGCGTGAAATTGTGTGGTGTAAAGTGGATTTGTATTGTTGGATTAAGTGGTATGGTGTGGTGTGCAGTGGAATTATGTGGATAATTATGTGGTATTGAGTGTAGTGCAATTATGTGGAGTGGAATTTTGTGTTATGGAGTGCAATTATGTGGAATGGTTTTTGTGTTGTGGAGTGGTATATAGTGAAGTTTAATTATGTGGTATGCTATTGAATGTTGTGGCATGATGTGGAATTTTGTGGAACTGATTGGTGTGGATTGGATGTATGTGGTGGGTGGTGTAATTGTGTTGGTGAGTTGAATTATGTGGTTTAGTGTTGAATTATGTGGTGTGGATTGGAAATGTGTGGAGTTGAATTGTATGGCGTGGAACTGTTGGATAATTAACACCAACTTGTGAAAAGCAGCACATCACAGAAGCAACCACGTTTAACAATTACACCAGATGACCTGCGCCAAATAGCAAGTATTGAAGAACACACACTCAAAAGCACACATTAAATGGATACAACTCCACTACAAGATCCCTAGCACACTGATCCCCACGTTATTGGTGTGTGCATACCAGAACTATGCAGCAACCCTCAATTCAGGCAGCACAGAGTACACTGCTGCAAAACATATTGCAGACAGCTGAAAGCCACGCCGCACACAAGGCTCAACCAGGGGCTCTCCGTGCAGCAGTGAGAAGAGAGACTGGAGTATAGGGAACCAAGCCAATGCAAATGGCCATTAGATAAAGTCTTACGTCAAGTGGTATCCCATTTATACAGGCAAGTTAGACGTCATGACAGGGCTTTTAGGGGAATTAAAAAAATAGGGGGTTTCTCAAAGGGGCGTGGCCAATGTATTTAGGGGTGTGGCTTAAAATACGCTAGGTAAAAATGTGTGCTTAGCATAGCGTGCCTTCCAACTGGTATTTTGCTGCTTCTGTCATTGCATACAGATATATAATACAACAAATAACATTACACCTACAACAAGCCAGTGCTATTGGGTTTGCCAATGGTTGTTAGTTTTGTAAGATAAATAAACAACAACTATGACTTTGTTGTATAGAATATTGAAAATGCTTCAGTTCTAAAATGATCAGACTGTGAAAGATGTATAACGAGTCTCTTTGAAGTTAGCTCAAAGCAGTGAAGGGTGGTACTGCTGCAGAGTTAAGATTTTTTTTGTACCCTGATTGTAAAAATGGAGAGCCTGATAGAGACCCGTTTCGGCACCTGCTTCTTAGAACTGCGGTGCTAAGCACCAGCAGGACCCAGCCCACCTAAAGCCCTGTGTCATGGGTAGTCATATTGAGTGGGGCCACAATGTGAGGAAAAGTAAAATCAAAGTAAAAAATATCTGGTTGAACAGCACTCTAAAAATAATTAAAACCAGTTACAAAGTCTACTGAGGTGTGTTGAAAAAATAAGGGCAGAGAACCCAGGCAAGTGGAGCAAATGAGGCGCAGTGAATACTGACAGGTGAAGAAAAAGATGAGCAGAGAATTTTGAGGCAGAAGAAATGGTAACGTAGCACACCACGGTGAATACTGAAAAGTAGATTGTAGTCTGGGGGTGAATGGAGGCGGAGAGCGCAGTGAGGTCAAAGATGAAGAGAAGAAGAGAAAAGTACTGCTGCGAGTGGAGAAAAGGAGGAGCAAAAAGTACTGAGGGGAATGGAGAAATTGAGGAACGAGTTGCCGTGAAGTTAGTGATGAAATATGAACAGGAGTAGAGAAGGAGTAGGGGATAAAGAATGGGTGCACAAAAGGAGGAGCAGAAATATTGAGATGAATGGAGAAGAGGAGGAGCCGAGAGCACAGATGTGAGCAGGATAGCAGCAACCCTGAGTATAGGCAGCACAGGGTACTGCTGCAAAATATATTGCAGACAGCTTACAGCCATGCTGCACACAGAGCTAAACCAGGGGCACTCCGTGGAGCAGTGAGAGGAGAGACTGCAGTATAGGGAACCAAGCCAATGCAAACTGTCATGAGATAAAGTCTTAAGCCAAGCGGCATCCCATTTATACAGCCGAGTTAGACGTCACGGGTTGTCACATTAAGTAGGGTCACAAAGTGAGGAAAAGTAAAATCAAAGTAAAAAAATCTGGCTGAACAGCAGCCCAAAAAAAATTAAAACCAGTTACAAAGTCTACTGAGGTGTGTTGAAAAAAGCAGGTCAGAGAACCCAGGCAAGTGGAGCAAATGAGGCGCAGTGAATACTGATAGGTGAGGGAAAAGATGAGACAATTTTTGGACAGGAAAAATGGGGACGTAGCACACCAGGGTGAATACTGAAAAGTAGATTGTAGTCTTGGTGTGAATGGAGGCGGAGAGCGCGGTGAGGTCAAATATGAATAGAAGAAGAGAAAAGTACAGCTGCGAGTGGAGAAAAGGAGGAGCAAGAAGTACAGAGGACAATGGAGAAAAGGAGGAAAAAGTTGCCTTGAGGTCAGTGAGGAAATTGAACGGGAGTAGAGGAGGAGCAGGGGATAATGAATGGGTGCAGAAAAGAATTGAGATGAATAGCGAAGAGGAGGAGCAGAGAGCACAGAGGTGAACAGGATAGCAGTGGACATTGCTTCAGTTATCGAGCGCTTACACTGTAAACTGATCCCTTCTGAAGTTGACGTTTAATTGAGAAAAAACTTGTCTGAAGAGTTGTGTTAGGAAATATGCCATTCTCTACCGTGTCTCTTCTTTCTCACCCCTTTCCATAGCTTATTTCAGTCACAACCACAATGCTGTCAAACATCCCAAAGAATGCCTGACCTAACTTTTACTGTTCTTTTAATTACCATATTTCAATCACAAAATGCGCTGTGAGCAAGCCAACAGCTGAGCACACCCTTAGAAGCAGCAAACGAAAGCGGAGCTGTTTTCTGTTTGTTGGTTTAAAACTCAGGTCCTTTAAACTCAGCACATTAAGTGGTCTGGTTTGTCGTCTTGACAAAAGAACCATATGAATATCCCAACTGAAACAGAAGTCTGAGAAAGGCTGTGTTAACAGGCACAAAGTTGGCCACAGTCTGTGCATGCGTAGTGGTTTTGGAAACCTGTCGAATGGTTTTATCTCTGGATGTGCGTGAATCGTTTCATCTCTGTTGCCATAGTGAAACGCCCCTTATTCCTTCTCACATGTAAAACGGGGTCTAGGGCAGGAGTGTGCACTAGACACCTAGGAGTCTCTTTAAATACTGCTCTCCCGGGGACACACCGTCTTGCCCATTACTTGCCACGACGTCACTGCCTCACATGAAGCGAAGACCTGCTGCCTCGCACATGTTAACACCGCCTGCCTGCTCATTTCACAGAGTGCTCACACGCACCATGAAGTTCCGATTCCTTGCTTCACGCACAGCCATGACCAACGTTCAACCATGTTTGGGATGGTTAGCGAATTCACCTGCATTTGTGTCGGAGCTTGGTGGGAGGGCGGAAGCAGCAATGGGACAAAAACAAACTTTTAATAAAAAAGTTCTGCAAAAAACCAGATTCAGCAAGTAAGTGCACTGCTCTCCCAGGGGAAACAGCGTTTACACAACGCTGTCATTACATCGCGCTACTATTACAACGCGGTCGTTACAACAACCGCGTTGTTAGTACACAATGCATTTACATTGCAAGTCATTACAACGACTTGAACTGGGGGAGCTGAGGTATTGGAAATGAATTCCAACACCTTCCCTACTGTTGAGCAAACTGGAGTAGGAATAGTAATTAATACTATTCCTATGTCCAGCGTGCCACCTAGTGCAAGTCGTTGTAATGACTTACGATGTAAATGCTTCGCGTACTAACAACGCAGTCGTTGTAACGACTGCGTTGTAAAAGCACGCGATGTAATACATTGTGATGTAAAGAGCCATATTCCTGTCCCGGACACACACCATCCTGCCCTATGCTTGCCAAGACACTACTGGCTTACATGAAGCAAAGACCTGCTGCTTCGCACATGTAAACACCGCCCGCCTGCTCATTGCACAGAGTGCTCACACGCACCTCATTAACACTTCAATGCACTTATTATACTTTACGCAATTCATATCACAGCCGGAACAAATATACAGACTTTTACAGTAAGCACAGTATAAAGAAATCAACACCAACATGTTCGAAAAGTAAATTTCTTTTCACTTTGAACGTTAAAAATCACGTTTCTAGCATCTTCACGGCGCAATGTTTGTTCACTACTTACAAATTTGTTTATTTCAAGCCTTAAGCGCCATCTATTGGCTTTAACTACAATGTCACCATATCCTTATTACCAGTGTAAAAAAAAAAAAAAATGCCGTTATCTGAGCGCGTTTTGCCCCGTACCCCAAAGGAGGCAAAATAAACAAGCATTGCTACAGCCAGCGAGCCGCATGTAAAAAAGTCACCAAAATAGGATGGCAAAATGAATTACTATATCGTGAAAATACACTCCTTGCAAAGAGTGCATGGGGGAATAGGAGAGGGTAAAATAAACAGTACTTACATTACCGCGGACGGCCACTAATCAACGCAAATAAATATGTAGTTGAGCATGCGCCTCACGTACAAACGGAAGTGATCTACCGAGTGTGCAAACCAATCAGAAGGCAGGAAAGAAGAGGGACGCTGATGTAAGCCTATGGTAAGCAGGAGGCGGTACTACCCTCAGTATAGTGATTACAGCAGGTCTTACAGACAGCGCATGCGCACTGACGCTCGACCTAAAAAGACCAGTTCAAGGTAGTTTGACTGGCTTTTATGTTAGAAAAAGCGGGATGGTGAACAGCAGGAATCGGGTGGAGTAAAGGGAGGATAAGGGAGGCAGCAGGAGGTTGATGAGCAGTATTTGCTTTAAAGGTTGGATATGGCGTCTCACACGAGGGTGTGTTCACAGTTAGGCATGTTGTTTATAGACGCACTTTAGCTTTGGTGCAATTAAGACTGGGAAGTTTAGCCAGTAAACACAGGGGGTCATATTTTTGTTAATTTAAGTATGGTTTTATGAGGGTGCAATGTGGGATTGTGTAAGGGGGAATCACTTGGGTCGGTTACTGTATTTGATGATACATGACACATTAAGTTTGTTTTGAGCAGCTGATTTAGACGTCTTTTTTAAATGTTTCAGTTACCCCTGACGAAGGGCCTTCCAGGCCCGAAATGCATTGGGTGGAAATCACATAAGTCTATTCTAGATGAATGGTTTATCACGTGCTACTGTTGAAAGCCTGGATGGGCGAGCAGAAGGCATCTGAAAATGTATAATAAAAAACCATGGTGGAATCACGCTATCCTCGTTGTATTTGAAATTATGGATTAACTATGAAGCAAAAGTTTTGATAAAGTATTGGTTTACTATGAGCACTAATATTGGAGTACTACCTGAACAATTGTTTATAATGAGGAAATATTCCTACACCACGCAGTGCGACAGATGGGGGCGGAAATTACGCGCCTTTGAATTCTCACTATTTATAGTTCCGTGAGTTTGGGATGGATCACGGTATCTGTTCGCACGCAACAAATCTATTTGCATGAACAGCAACCTCAAAAATGTTTGAAGGAAAGGAGTGCATTCTTTCATCTTTATTCTGTAATTGCGGATGTATTCTACCAGCACCAGAGGTTCATTTCTCGTCATGTTTCAACATATCAAGAGCACCAGCAGGAATCATTCCCATCACATTTCAACAGCCGATGAATATTGAGAGGCAGCTTTATACATGGCTTGAATTGTCAATGATGTAGTTACTACGTTTATAAGCACCTAGAAATGCTTTTTATACTTTTTATGCATTGTTTGCTTCTTTATTTGTACAGTGATTTTTTTTTAAACGTTGCGGGAATTAAATATTATGTTCATGGTTTATTAAAGCATATGGGTTATTTCAGCACAATTTGAGTTTAATAAGCATTGTTTATTTTAATTTTATTGTGTGTCACGACCCGCACGGTACATTTTGAGTTTTTTGTTTATTTTTAGCGCACTAGGTTAGATTTAGTGGCATGTGTTTTTAAATTAACCACTTGACACAACTTAAGATTAGTTGACAGACCTGCTCACATGGATGGAATATTTACTAACAGATTGATGAATTGAGGTCTGACCAACAGTTTCAGGTATGTTTAGAGTATGTTTTTGGTTCTGTAATCTGTGGTATTTAGCATGTTTAATTTTGTCACTCAATGCACTTGGTTTCCTTTGCACACCTTCAGCACAATATTGTTGGTTTAATTTTGAATGATGTTCTTTTGATACTTTATTATTTTCTCGCATTAGTAGGCACGTTATTTTTCAGATGTGTTTGGTGAAGGGTTTATTTTGTAAACATCTTATAGCGACACGTTATGCATGTGGCAACTATTATGGTTACAATGACATGTTGTATCATGTACTGGGTACCACTGGTTTTGATGCAATCTTTGGTATTGTAGTTACCCCTGAGGAAGGCCAGTTTGCCCGAAATGCATTGGGTTTATATCATCGATGCTGATTCATGAGGAATGGTGAATCGCCAGTTGCTGGGGAGAAAAGCCTGGATTGGCATCTCATTGAACTTGTTGATGAAAATGAAGTCTGTTAAATTATGGATTAAATGGAAACAATTTTGAAACTGGATTGAGACTTTGATCATATTCATTGACACTCTACATTAGGGTGTGCATCCTGGTTTGGGGACCTGATGAGGCTCCAACATTCCACATGCAGCATTTGTCACGCTTTCATTTTAAACATAACCTTTTCAATCTACACAAGCCCCCTTAGCCTCCAACTCCACATGAGGCTATCTATCACCTTCCCAATGAAGAATAAAAAAATGTAAGGGAGAGAATGCATAAATGTATTTTAGCCACTAGTATTTACCCAGGGCCACATTCCAGTTCATCATTTTCTTTGTCCTCCATGCCACTTCAGATTAGGGACTCAGCCATGTGCAAATCAGCCTTGGTCCTGCACCAATTGAAAAAGTCCAGTCCCAACTGCCAAGGAAGGTCCTCTCTGAACCAGAACACAAGCAACCCAAGCCTGGTTTTGGCCTTTGAGGGCCTGTTCACTCAAATGCAGGTTGGGTCAAGTGGCAGAGTGAGCACAGTGTTGTATACTGTGTAGATAGTCCTCACCACTGTAAGGTTTGGAATGTTGTGTAGTGGATTGGAATGTCCATGTGGGGAGATGAGCAGGAAGCAGTAGGTGGCGGAAAGGAGCAGGGTGGTTATTAAGCTGATTCTATTTACCAGGGACATATTAAATCTAACCTCAAGTACCTGTGCCTTTTGTTAATACACGTGGTGACGAGTATGAGGAAGACTGACCAGGAGCATTGGTCCCCATAATGTTTACAGATGTTTAGCGTGCAGTACTAGGTGATGACTTGTGCTATGTGCTATGCCATATCAGCTTTGCCTGTGTATTGACACCGGTGAGTGTTGTCAAGGTCTATGTTATTTTACTCAAATGTAATCAAAATAACATTTGCCTACCATTATGTTTCACGCTATTTGAATGCCAGTGTTCATGCTGTCTGCAGAGTTTTCCCAGGTTGCAGAGCGAGTGCATGTGATGTCATTCAATCGGCCATCTTGGTTTGAGCACAAAGTAATGTTAAAGGTGGTGTACTTGTAGAATGATCGCACAGCACATTTCAGAAGCCATCTTGACTTTAAAGCATTATTTCAGGAATTGTGGGAGGATAGGGATTTATTGCCTCTAGAAGTACAACCTGGTAGGTATTCAGGCCGTGAGATCGATGTGGACGGGTATTTTAGGGCGGAGATGGAATTTAGAAGGAGAACAAGAGGGAAAGTTTATGTGGTGAAAAAAGGAGAACCCCTTTGGGTTGGCCTCATCAACTGGAGTTTGGGGTGAAATTTGATCGCACTGCATCTTCTCCAGTGCATGGCATTACATCGGCAATGCAGGGTTCTGATTTTGTGTCTGAAATAAAGTAATTGTATCCTAAATTATTTCAAGAGGATTTGGCAATGTCCAAGAGATTTAAGCATAAAATGATTCTCAGAGAAGGAACAGTACCTATAAGACATAAAGGTAGGAATGTGCCTAGCCTATCGGGAAAAGTTCAAAGACATATTGAGAAATTTTTGCAAGGAAAACATAACTTAACCAACTGAGTCATCCCCATGGATATCTCCTATGGTAATTTCTGTGAAGAGTTCTGGTGAATTACGCTACTGTGTGGATTTGTGTAGTTTGAATAATGAAAACTGGATTAACAGGCATCCCCTGCCGAATTTACTTGAAATAGTGTCAACTCTTGCAGGAGCAACAGTGTTTTCAACTGCAGATCTTGCAAGTGCTTATCATCAAATTGAGCCTCATGAAGTATCTAAATATCTTACAGCACTTTTGACTCCGAAAGGATTGTTCCAGTTATTAAAGATACCTTTTGTTCTAGCTAGTGCTGCGTCTGTATGAGTAACAGTAGCTGTAGTTCTCCATGACAATATTATAGCGTATGGAAAGTCATATGAGAAAAATGATAAGAATTTGTGTATCTATTGTACAAGAAAAACTCCAGTCAAAAGGTTTAATAGTAAGGTTGTCTAAATGTAATTTCAAAAGAGGAAAGTGGAGTATCTGATTCATGAGATTTCCAAAAGTGGAATTAAGCCAAAACAGAATCATGTAGAAGCTAATATAAATGCTAATGCTCCCATTTCCAAGGACCAGTTACTGTCATTCCTTGGTCTAATAGAATTTTATGCTAAGTTTGTGCAAGGCCATGCCACTAAAGTTGATCCTTTAAGATTTTTGTTGAAGAAGAATGGGAAATTTGAATGGGGTGTGAGTCAACAAAGAACTTTCTGAGTGCTTGAAGAAAGAAATTGTTGAGGCACCATGTCTGAAGTCATATGTGTTGGGTAAGGGTGTGTGTGCCATGTGTCTCCTGTGATAAATCTGCAAAAACATGTGTTGTTGGGGTGGAGGCAATAGAACATTCTGATAGACTTTGGAGGAGGTTATATGTGGACATTGTTGGACCTTTGTAATATCTACAAGGTGCCCCCTGGAATATAATTTTGAGGTCTGGGAGAAGGGGGAAAAAGCAACATATGTATCAGCTACAAGAGCACTCCCACTCGACCTATGTCTAATTCACTATTGGCTCACTAAAGCTCACTGGGCTCCCCTCTGTTGCATTATCACAGTATTCACAACACTTTTTTATTCAAATCCATTCTTTTACCAATTGCAAAGTGTTGAAATGCTATAATGCTGAGATGATGAATTGCAAACAACAACACTGTATATGAAAGAACAAAAAATTATAAAAAGTCATGTTTTTGTACTTAAAAAATTGTTTTTAACTTTTGCTAAATTGAATTGAATAAAAAAGAATGGATTTGAATAAACAATTGTTGTGAATACTGTGATAATGCAACAGAGGGAGCCCAGTGAGCTTTAGTAAGCCAATAGTGAATTAGACATAGGTCGAGTGGGAGTGCTCTTGTAGCTGATACATACATTGTTGGACCTTTTGCTGTACTGTCCAAGAAATTTGCTTTTGCCGTTGTTTTAGTTGATTACTTTACAAGTGGCCAGTGGTAAGACTAGAGGAGAAGATGGATACTAATTTGTGAGTTTTTGGATAAAGTCTTTTGTAGAGAAGGCTTGCGCGAAGAGTTAGTGCTGGACAATGGTCCACAATTCATTGGTAAAGAATTGTCTGCTTTCTACATAAGAGAGTTTTTAAATATCATTCTCAAGCAAAGGGTCAGGTGGAAAGATTTATTAGAGTGGTCAATGATTCTATACAGTTGGCAACCAAGAGTGGTTTATCGTGGAATAAAAGTTTACATGCCATGTTTCTGACTTATAGAACTTCACTAAATTCAGTTACAGATTGTCTCCATTTGAGAAGTTGAGAGGTATGAAACCAGGAATTAAGTTGATTCAATGCTGGCTTAGAGGGAAGAAGGCTTATGAAATTGAGGCTGATTTTTACAAAAGTTAGAAAGAATATAAATTTGGAAAAGATTAATAGAAATGGAGAATCTATTCAGAAGTTTCGCACAAGTTCGAGAGTGACTGTGGGTGACATAGTGAGAATAAAGCTACCTATGCATGTGGAAAGTGTCTACCGAGATGGTCTGACCCTGTGAAGGTGATTGAAGTATTCAGTAAGGCTCTTCATGTGGAAAATCAGAAAATGTGGAATCTCAGAAGAATTTTGATGTTTACGGGGAAACTTGAAACTCTGACAAGGAGGGAGTCGGATTATGGTTGTGAAAGCGTGTTCATGGATTTTGGTGGAAAGGTAAATGATGGAAAAGAAATGTTGGCTATCATGAAGCATCAAATAAAGAATTTGACTCTGGAAGGAAAGGCTGGATCCCAAAATTATAGTCAGGAATCATCATAATCTGATGTTGGGAGTGAAAGTGTCAGTGATAGTGTAAACAATTTTCGGATGGTTAGTTTTCCGTCGAATAGCCAAGTTCAATGGAAAAGTGAAAGAATAAGAAAATGTCCTGATAAATTTTAAGACTTTGAGAACAGTTAGCTACTGAATGTACAGTCTGAAAGAATTCATAGATATCTTGTATGATTCTTATTTTTTATATTGCTTACTGTAAGATAATGTTCATATAGATATAACTATGTAGTTTACTTTTTTCTGTTTATACGTTAATGTCATACTGTAGAAGAAAAAAGGGGGAGATGTGTTGTATACAGTGTATATAGTCTTTACCGCCTTAAGGGTTGGAATGTTGATGGGTGGAATGACTAATCTTTTGACAATGGGGCTGATCCTCAGTAGAGCAAAGGCCACAGGTACCCCTCTATATATGTGTTTCATTGACTTCAGGGCACCAATTGACTGTGTACCCCGTGGCAGGTTTTGTGAAAAACTCCAACAGTGGGGAATCCCACCTAATATCTTGAGGGCCATCCGGCTGCTCTATTCAGACATGTGGGTTAAGATTAAGATCAGGGATGGTACCCACTTATCAAGGGAAGTAACAACATCAACCAGACTAAAACAAGGTTGCATTTTAGCACCCCTTCTCTTTCATTTATATATAGCAGACCTCTCCTTGGATTTAGATTACTAGACATCTCACGCCCCAAGCCTTGGTGGCCAGCTACTGTCAAATATTCTGTATGCAGATGAACTACTACTGCTCAGTAACACCAGAAAAGGCCTGCAGAGATTACTGAACTGCCTGGGTGCATATGCAGAGGACAATGGGCTGGAAATGAATCGTAAAAAGACGAAAGTCATCTCACTTAATCGCTGCATTTGAAGCGCAACGCAAATGGTACCTTAGCAGAGACACAAATGGTGAAACCCCTGCATATGTGTGTTCATGCATCAAGAAAGATGCATGGGCTATGTATGCGCCTCAAAGAGAGGTGATTAAGGGAAAAGCGGAGGCACTCAACTATGCCTTTACAATGCTTACAAGATCCACTCAGGGCACAATCTCAAGCCATTGGTAGCAGTAATGAAGCAAGACCTCTGACCCCTGGTCAGGGACCTGCTCTCACCCCGCAGCTCCGCTCCTAAGTGCCACCACTCAGGTCTGCTAGCCGCTGTTGTCTGGTTCTGTCCTTGTGTCACTTTGGTAGGTTCTGTCTCTTGTGTGCCCATGTCTGTCTCTGTGCCACTTTGTGGCCTCTGTCTCTTTTGTGCCCGTGTCTGTCTCTGTGCCTTTATTTCTGCTTTTTTGTGCCCTTGTCTGTCTTTGCGCCTTTTTCTGATTATTCTTTACCCCTCGTGCCCGTTTTCTGCCTCCTCTCTGTCCTTCCAGCCGCTGCTGCCCCCGCGGTCCCTCCCCCCTGCCGGTTCCCGCCTCCCAGCTGCGCTTCCCTCCCTCCTCCCCTACTTAATGGCGGCCGCTGCGAGGGAGTGTGAGAAAGACCTCTGACCCCTGGTCAGGGACCTGCTCTCTCCCCACAGCTCCGCTCCTAAGTGCCACCACACATGTCTGCTAGCCGCTATTGTCTGGTTCTGTTCTTGTGCCACTTTGGTAGGTTCTGTCTCTTGTGTGCCCGTGTCTGTCTCTGTGCCACTTTGTGGCCTCTGTCTCTTTTGTGCCCATGTCTGTCTCTGTGCCACTTTGTTGCCTCTGTCTCTTTTGTGCCTTTGTCTGTCTCTGTGCCTTTCTTTTCTGCTTTTTTGTGCCCTTGTCTGTCTTTGCGTCTTTTTCTGATTATTCTTTCCCCCTCGTGCCTGTTTTCTGCCTCCTCTCTGTCCTTCCCACTGCTGCTGCCCCCGCGGCCCCTCCCCCCGCCGCTTCCCGCCTCCCAGCTGCGCTTCCCTCCGCCCTCCCCTACTTAATGGCGGCCGCTGCGAGGGAGTGCGAGCAAGACCTCTGACCCCTGCCTGCTCTCCCCCTGCAGCTCCACTCCTAAGTGCCACCACTCAGGTCTGCTAGCCGCTGTTGTCTGGTTCTGTCCTTGTGCCACTTTGGTAGGTTCTGTCTCTTGGGTGCCCATGTCTGTCTCTGTGCCACTTTGTGGCCTCTGTCTTTTTTGTGCCCGGGTCTGTCTCTGTGCTACTTTGATGTCTCTGTCTCTTTTGTGCCCGTGTCTGTCTCTGTGCCTTTCTTTTCTGCTTTTTTGTGCCCTTCTCTGTCTTTGCGCCTTTTTCTGATTATTCTTTCCCCCTCGTGCCCGTTTTCTGCCTCCTCTCTGTCCTTCCCGCCGCTGCTGCCCCCGCGGTCCCTCCCCCCTGCTGGTTCCCGCCTCCCAGCTGCGCTTCCCTCCCTCCTCCCCTACTTAATGGCGGCCGCTGCAAGGGAGTGTGAGCAAGACCTCTGACCCCTGGTCAGGGACCTGCTCTCTCCCCACAGCTCCGCTCCTAAGTGCCACCACACATGTCTGCTAGCCGCTGTTGTCTGGTTCTGTTCTTGTGCCACTTTGGTAGGTTCTGTCTCTTGTGTGCCCGTGTCTGTCTCTGTGCCACTTTGTGGCGTCTGTCTCTTTTGTGCCCGTGTCTGTCTCTGTGCCACTTTGTTGCCTCTGTCTCTTTTGTGCCTTTGTCTGTCTCTGTGCCTTTCTTTTCTGCTTTTTTGTGCCCTTGTCTGTCTTTGCGTCTTTTTCTGATTATTCTTTCCCCCTCATGCCTGTTTTCTGCCTCCTCTCTGTCCTTCCCGCTGCTGCTGCCCCCGCGGCCCCTCCCCCCGCCGCTTTCCGCCTCCCAGCTGCGCTTCCCTCCGCCCTCCCCTACTTAATGGCGGCCGCTGCGAGGGAGTGCGAGCAAGACCTCTGACCCCTGCCTGCTCTCCCCCTGCAGCTCCGCTCCTAAGTGCCACCACTGTGGTCTGCTAGCCGCTGTTGTCTGGTTCTGTCCTTGTGCCACTTTGGTAGGTTCTGTCTCTTGGGTGCCCATGTCTGTCTCTGTGCCACTTTGTGGCCTCTGTCTTTTTTGTGCCCGTGTCTGTGCTACTTTGATGCCTCTGTCTCTTTTGTGCCCGTGTCTGTCTCTGTGCCTTTCTTTTCTGCTTTTTTGTGCCCTTCTCTGTCTTTGCGCCTTTTTCTGATTATTCTTTCCCCCTCGTGCCCGTTTTCTGCCTCCACTCTGTCCTTCCCGCTGCTGCTGCCCTCGTGGCACTGCCCCCTCCGCCAGTTCCCGCTTCCCGCCTCCCAGCTGCGCTTCCTTCCCCCTCCCCTACTTAATGGCGGCCACTGCGAGGGAGTGCGAGCAAGACCTCTGACCCCTGGTCAGGGACCTGCTCTCCCCCGCAGCTCCACTCCTAAGTGCCACCACTCAGGTCTGCTAGCCGCTGTTGTCTGGTTCTGTCCTTGTGCCACTTTGGTAGGTTCTGTCTCTTGTGTGCCTGTGTCTGTCTCTGTGCTACTTTGTGGCCTCTGTCTCTTTTGTGCCTGTGTCTGTCTCTGTGCCACTTTGTGGCCTCTGTCTCCTTTGTGCCCGTGTCTGTCTCTGTGCCTTTCTTTTGCTGCTTTTTTGTGCTCTTGTCTGTCTTTGCGCCTTTTTCTGATTATTCTTTCCCCCTCGTGCCCGTTTTCTGCCTCCGCTCTGTCCTTCCCGCGTCTGCTGCCCTTGCGGCCCCGCCCCCTCCGCCAGTTCCAGCTTCCCGCCTCCCAGCTGTGCTTCCCTCCTCCCTCCCCTACTTAATGGCGGCCGCTGCGAGGGAGTGCGAGCAAGACCTCTGACCCCTAGTCAGGGACCTGCTCTCCCCCCGCAGCTCTGCTCCTAAGTGCCACCACTTAGGTCTGCTAGCCGCTGTTGTCTGGTTTTGTCCTTGTGCCACTTTGGTAGGTTCTGTCTCTTGTGTGCCCATGTCTGTCTCTGTGCCACTTTGTGGCCTCTGTCTCTTCTGTGCCTGTGTCTGTCTCTGTGCCACTTTGTGGCCTCTGTCTCTTTTGTGCCCGTGTCTGTCTCTGTGCCTTTCTTTTCTGCTTTTTTGTGCCCTTGTCTGTCTTTGCGCCTTTTTCTGATTATTCTTTCCCCCTCGTGCCTGTTTTCTGCCTCCTCTCTGTCCTTTCCGCCCCTGCTGCCCCCGCGGCCACTCCCCCCTGCCGGTTCCCGCTTCCCGCCTCCCAGCTGCGCTTCCCTCCCCTCTCCCCTACTTAATGGCAGCCGCTGCGCGGCCACGCGCCGAAGCAGCGCCAAAGGTAACCCCGTCTGCACCCGTCCGCGACCCGACCGCGGTCAGCGTCAGGGACCCTGGTTCTCCGGCCCTCCACCGCTACGACTCAGCTGCCCTCCTCACACTCAAACCCGGAAGAGACAACAACTGCCAGAGATCGACGCCAAACACCACCCATGGCCAGTTCTCCTGCTGACACTGCCGACAATCCTTCACCATCAACAGCCCTCCCACGACCGCTGAACCCACGACGGATGCCCGCACCACCGAAGCCCGGACATGCATACTCCTCAATGTGCGCTCCCTCCACAGACACGCCACGGAGATCTGGGACCTGCTCGACACCCTCTGGCCAGACACCGCCTTCTTCACGGAAACTTGGACCAATGCCACCTCCGCCACCGACATCGCCACCGCCATCCCCGACGGACACCAAATCCAAAGAAAGGACCACCCCCACCACCCAGGAGGAGGACTCGCCATCGCACACAAGAGCTCCCTCTGACTCTCCACCTCCAGCACGAGCGACCCCCTTCTCCAACACAGAGCACCTCCATTTCTAGATCCAAACCACCCCCAGAACCACGCTGCGCGGGACACTCGTCTACAGACCCCCCGGGCCTCACGCCTCTTCCGCCACCCCCATTGCCGACCTCGTCGCACCCCACGCCATCGCCTCCACGGACTACATTCTCACCGGAGACCTAAACTTCCACCTCGACAACCGCAACGACCCCGACTCCACCACCCTCCTGGACAACCTCGCCAACCTCGGACTGAAGCAGCTCGCCACCACCACCACCCACAGAGCGGACACACCTTCGACCCCATCTTCGCAGGAGGGACAAACATCCACTTCAGCCACACCACACAGCCCCTCTGGACAGACCACCACTGCGTACACTTCACCTTCAACACCACCACTGCACCCAAACCCTCCCCGCACCCGCCACGAAGGAACTGGAGCAAGATCACAGAGGAACACCTCAACACCACCCTCCTCCACGACCCCCCTCCGCCACAACCGATGCCAACTCCGCAGCTAAAGAACTACACCGCTGGATCTCTGGCTGTGCTGACAAGCTCGCACCCCTCCGCCACCCCGTCAATCAACGCCCCCTGAAGGCCGCCTGGTTCACCACCGACCTCCAAGAAGCCAGGCGCTCCTGCAAACGCCTTGAGAAACTCTGGCAGAACAGGAAAACCACCGAAGACCAGAACAACTACAGGAACGCCATGAATGAATACCACCAGCGCGTAAGAGCCACCAAGAGGACCTTTATCAAGAACAAAATCCACTCCAACGCAAGTAACGCAAAAGAACTCTTCAACATCATACAGCAGTTCACCAAACCCCCCAGCGAAGCCACGGACGTCACTTCATCCCAGGACCTCTGCAACAAGCTCAGCTCCTACTTCCACCTGAAAATCAAGGCCCTCTACGACAACTTCAGCGAACAGACTCCTGACACCACCCCCCTCTCCACCACCGACAACCAGCCGACCATCAACACCTGGAAACCCGCTACCACTGAAGACACCACCATGACCATGAAGAACAACCACTCAGGAGCCCCCACGGACCCCTGCCCACCGCACATCTACCACAGAGCCGCCGCCGCCATAGCACCCAAACTAGGCCGGACCATCAACGCCTCCCTCGAATCCGGCATCTTCCCCGACGACTGGAAGCAGGCAGAGGCCAAGCCCCTCCTCAAGAAACCCTCAGCCGACCCAACGGACCTGAAAAACTACCGGCCCATCCCTCTCCTTCCCTTCGCAGCCAAAGTCACAGAGAGACTCATCAACGCCCAGCTGACCACCTTCATCGAAGAGAACGCCATCCTCAACTCCTCCCAGTCCGGATTTTGCAGCAACCACAGCACCGAGACCACCCTCCTCGCCGCCACCGATGACATCCGCATGCTACTCGACCAGGGCCACACTGCGGCCCTCATCCTACTAGACCTCTCCGCAGCCTTCAACACTGTCTCACACCACACTCTCGCAGCCAGACTCCATGACGCCAGTATATGAGGAACCACCCTCGACTGGATCCGCTCCTTTCTCTCCGGCAGAACCCAAAGGATCAGACTCCCTCCCTTCCTCTCCGAACCTACAGAGATCAACTGTGGAGTACCCCAAGGATCCTCGCTCAGCCCCACGCTTTTCAACATCTACATGGCCCATTTCGCCGCCATCGTCAGACAGCATGGGCTCAGCATAGTATCTTACGCTGACGACCCCCAGCTCATCCTCTCTCTCACGAGGAACCCCGAAGACACCAGACTCCAAGAAGGAATGAAAGATGTCGCAGCCTGGATGAGCGACAGGAGCCTAAAACTGAACTCGGAGAAGACCGAGGTCCTCGTCCTTGGACCCTCCCCCACGGCATGGGACAGCTCCTGGTGGCCCCCTGCCCACGGAAACCCACCCACCCCCATGAACCACGCCCGGAACCTCGGCATCATCCTAGACTCCTCCCTCACCATGACTGGCCAGATCAACGCTGTCGCCTAGACCTGCTTCAACTCCCTCCACATCCTCCGGAAGACCTTCAAGTGGATCCCCCCCAAATGCAGAAAGACCGTCACCCACTCACTCATCACCAGCAGACTGGACTACGGTAACGCCCTCTACACTGGAATCAACAAAACCCTGCTACACAAGCTCCAAACCATCCAGAACACCGCAGCCAGACTCCTCGGAACCCCACGATACGAGCACATGACCCGCACCTACAAGACCTCCACTGGCTCCCCATCGAGAAGAGAGTAACCTTCAAGCTACTCACCCATGCCTACAAATCCCTCCACAACGTCCGACCCAAATACTTCAACGAAAGAGTCTCCTTTCACGTACCCAAAAGTAACCTCCGCTCCGCCGACCTCGCCCTGGCAGAGACCCCACGCATCCGCAGAACCAGAGCAGGCAGAAGAGCCTTCTCCTACGTCGCAGCAAAGACCTGGAACGAGCTCCCAGTCAACATCAGACGCTCCCCCACTCTGCACACCTTCAGGAAAAGCCTCAAGACCTGGCTCTTCGACTGATCTTGAGCTGCACCCCCCCCCAGCGCCTTGAGACCCTCATGGGTGAGTAGCGCGCTTTATAAACCCCTGATTGATTGATTGATTGATTGAACTGTTACCTGCTCTCTCATATGGATCAGGAATAATGATAGGTGCAGAGGCCAGCCTCCTTGATAAAATCGTGATAAGATCTTATAAGCAAGACTTCCAGCTACTGAGATCTGCATTGCCCGCCCAAGTCAGGCTGGAGTTCTTATTTATAAAGCAGTCACTTGCCAGGCCTGCGGCATATGCTAAATGCTGCCACAAATTGTGGTTAGCTGCCGAGGGTACACTGGCTAATGTAGTATGGTCTGAAATCAACCTTCAATGGGGGAATGGTGAATATAAAAAATACCTAAAAAAAAGCATCAAAATGCTCAAGTTGAACGACCTATGGAACCTTAGTACATCCGGTCAAGCTTTCAGAAGAGCAGTAAATAAATCCATTAAATTGCAAAGCTGGCTGGACGATAAAGACAAAGGGGCCAAGCAGTCGCATGGATGGCTGGCACTGAAATCCTATGATGCTCAAAGGGAGTCCCCCCTCTCGGAGGCCACTTACTCCCTGAAGATTAAACAGAGATTATTGGCATTATGATTTGGTGATATTCCAACCATGGACTTTTTCCCAAGCTGGATAAAAGATGGCCAAAGGGGAGACCAGAAATGCCGTTTATGCCATCAGGCAGGTGAAACATTGCTGCATGTCATCTGTATCTGCCCTGCTCTGGCCTCACAGCGAAGAAGCATGTTGAAAAAAGAATTCAATGAACTAGAGATTAGGTCCTGCAGATCCTCTCTAATTGAGTCATTAGATCCAAAGAATACATTGCTTAACATTCGATTGATACAGTTCTTGGACATTTTTAAATTACTTGCCAAAGCAGATCCATAAACTCAGGCGGGGATCATGAGGGACGGTGAAGATGGTCCCAGATAAGAACCTTCAAAATCAACTTACAATATGTTGGGCTGCTAGGGACTATGTAACCTTGTTGTTTACTTATTCCGCAAGGCTGGGCATCAGCTTGATATTACCTGCAATGTACTTATGATAAAATATTAGCACTTTCCCATGTTTTGAATATATTTGAACATTGTATAGGCCTCCACCAGCTTTTTGTGCACTTTCATTTCTTTTCACATTGTATATACCCCTGTCATTACTGTATCAGTGCAGGCTGCTATGGAATGCTAGATAGATTTAGGGCTATTCAACTTTGCTTCCTGCCCCATACCAAATAAGAAAGAAGATCCACAAGGTTGCACTTTACGTACTATTTTGAATATGATTGATTATTCTTCTCCCAATTTCTATCTTACTTATTGTGCCTTGAATTGTAATTTTAATGGTGTTTATGGTTCTATTGACTACTAAACGTATATTTATACAAAAAAAAAAAAAGATTTCTGGAATGAAATGTCCGTGTGGGGAGATGAGCGGCTAGCGGTTGGTGGTGGAAAAGAACAGGGTGGCTGTTAAGCTGCTTTTCTTTACCCTGTGCTTAATAAATCTATCTTCCAGAACCCGTGTGAGTACCTGGCTTCCGTTATTACACACATTTACCCACATTTAGGCATTCCCATTGCACTTAGTATATCACAAAGAAAAACACCTACCTAGCAATTTGGACAAGACTGTCCCTATTGGTTAGGACTAAGACAAATTTGCTGAAGGCAGGTCTCTGTTGAAAAGGGTCCAGTGATAAATGATGGTCTGAAATGCGGCCAAAAAATCACCAGTTGCTGAAATAATTCAAGCATTCCTTTTATCACCTTGTTTGTAATAGAAATTTTAAGTGCAACGGGTATGCCCAGACACAGATCCTGGGCTCATTATGCCATTGGACTCACATTATACCTCACTGATGAGGACCACTTAGGTTGATGATGGTCTAGGGTTTCATCTGGAGACAGCCTGGCCTGGCAGTTCAGGCTGGACTGTTCCTGTTGGAGGCAGACCAAGAAAGATTTGCATTAGGCAGATCTTTGACACAGTGAGTGAAAAAAATGATCTAGAATGGGGACCAGAGTGATTACCAGTGGTTCAGATTAATTTAAGCATTCCTTCCATCACCTTGTTTTTGCAGCAAAAGCCCTAAGTGTGACGGGTTCTCCCAGACATGGGTTCCGTGCTCACTGTGCAATTGTACTCATATTATACCTCACTGATGAGACCTTAGCAGTTTGATTATGGTCTGGGGTTGTTTGTGTTCCCATCTGGAGAGAACCTGCACTGGCAGTTCATGCTAGACTGTTTCTATTGAAGCAGGACCACAACTGATTTGCATAAGGCATGTCTCTGTCTAGCACAGCACAGTGGGCAAACACTGATGGTCTCGAATGCAGCACAAGTGTTTACCAGTGGTTGAGAATAATTCAAGCATTATTACTTGTGCTCACTATGCCTTAGGACTCATTATGTACCTCACTGATGAGACCTAAGTAGATTGAAAGTAGTCCGGGGTTGCTTGTGTTCCCATCTGAAGGGGATTTGGCCTGGCAGTTCGGACTGAGCTCTTCCTTCTGGGGCAGAACCATGACTTATTTTCATAAGGCAAGTCTCTGTCTAGAATGGCACAGTTGGTGAAAATGATGGTCTGGAAAGTGTCCTGTGCAATCACCAGTGGTTGAGATTAATTCAATCATTCTTTCCATCACCTTGTTTTTCCATCTTCAGATTTACAAGCATCCATCTCTATAGGAAATTACATCACTTCATTTCCCAGTATTCATCTCTTCAGGATGAGATAGAACTGTTTTTTTGCCAATACCAACTTCAAAGCAAAAATCCAGGCAAGTGAACCTCAGCCCCAAACATCCATCTCAGTATTTCAGATTCCCCTTCATCTATTGCTACAGGAATTGACATAACTACATTTCCCAGTATTGATCTATAGAGTAAGTAACATCACTAGTTCTTGTAAAAGTCATCTTTAAATAAAGAAGCCAGTAATGCAAACCTCATTTTCTAGCATCTATCTCAACAGGAAACCATCTCCAGATTTTCCAGCATCCATCTCTTTAGAAAGAGACATCACTCCATTTCCATGAACCCATCTCTACAGAAAGTGACTTCACTGTTTTCCATCTGTTATTTCCTGCCTCCTCCCCCCATTTCAGTCAACTCTTCATAATGTTCCAACACCCTGGCATCCCCAGCTAAGGGTGGATATAGACATGGGCATCATAAGGTTGGTGTTGTTGAACCTGAAAGAAAGTAGGGTTAGAATCCCACCACCTGATAAACTATCCACATCATTCTGACACTCATAGCCAGACCATGCAAACCTATTCACCCCATTCATACATCTGATGTCTATGACCTCATACACATACCACCCACTAGAACACACAACCCTCCAACAACACACTCAATTATTGCTCATCAATTCACGCTCAACGGTCATGCACACTCCAGACATTACTGCCATCATCTCCTAACACAACCTAGATGCACTTTTTATCACTGAAACCTAGTTCACACCCTCCTCCACACGCACCCTGGATGTCCCCTCTTCCCATGATCATAGCATCCGATACATAGTCTGCACAGTCAAAACCGGAGGGGGACCTGCAGTCACACACAAAACACCCTGTAACTGCATTTGTAGGATCTCTACTGGAACAAAGACTTTCAAGCTCCTCTCCAGACACTTTCCTACCTCAACCTCAAAAATAGTCTCTTTACACCTGATCAATAATCTACCCGGACCAAAAAGCACTTCCTAGAAGAAACCTCACTCCATCACTTCTGCATCCATCCAACACACCTACAGCACATTCCTCAGAAACTTCAAACCCCTGCCCCATTTGCCCCCCCATGCAGCACCAATATGAAATGCATGAAGGAAGCCTTCTACACAGTTCTCAATACATTGAAAATAGAGTAACTCATCAATAACTCAACACATTCCTAAGGCAACACACTGGATCTCATTCTAACAAGTGTCCCCTAATATCCACCACCACGCAACTGTTGCCTTGGACTAAACCAACCACTTTTCCACACAACTCACTGGCCCTCATCCTAAAATTGTTTACTAATAACCACTGCCAGACAACGATTGCCTTGGACTGTACCAACCACTTTGCCATTGCTTTCACCATCACATATACTACATCACAGCATCACGTACAAAATGAAAATAGGAAAATAAACATTCCGCCACATGAAACATATTTATCTGCAAAAATCTAAGAAAAACTAAACAACCTGCAAGAGCACTTCCTGCTCTCCACAGATGCCAATACTCTCCTTGACATCTACAACACCAATGTGAGTACTCATATCAATTGTTATGTCTATCAACGCACACATAGAAGAGCTAATCTGTTATGTTCCACTGAAAACCCAGTCCACCAAGCCAAACCTCTCAGGACCCTTGTACACTCAGAAGCTTAAGGAAAAGGTATGGAGGCAATCAAAACTCCCACATGACCTTACCCTGCTTAAAACACTCCATTCAAATCACTGATTCATCATCAGAGACCCACACTCCATGCTTCAGTGACAAATGCTAACCCCGGGCGGGTAACTCCGCTCCGCCAGCAGAGTTTGCGGATTTTTGCCTACTCAGCGCTCCGTTGCGAACGTGGAGTTTAGGGAAAAAAAACCTCTGTGGCGGAGCGGAGTTAGCAAGCCCGTCCACCCTCCCAAATTAATAAAAAATAAAAAAAGAGACACTTACCTGCGTGGCTGCCTCCTCCTCTGCCTGGCCGCTCACCTTCCTGCTCCTCGCCATCCTTCTTCTAGGAAAAAACCCTACTTTGTACGTCTTGCGCGTGCACACTATGGTGCAAGGCTGCCTGCGTAGGCGCTATCACAGCTAATTTTAGTGCCAGTGGTAGGGAAAACACAGGGGTGCGCCCTACTTTGTAAATACGGCGCATCCCTGCATTTTGGAAATGCTGGAGCGTGAGTCTGCCAAATTTGACAAAACTCTGAGCTCTGACATTTGTTTGTAAATATGACCCTCTGTCTCCACCGTGGTTACAGTCCTCTGACGGCCCTATGGAGAAAGTGCCATCAGAGGTTGACCTGTATGTCCATCCATCTAATTTAGATGGATGGATATAGAGGTAGATTTCTTTGCCAATCACCCCCAGGAAAACCCTGGTGGTAAGTGCCAGTAAAAACTGGAAAATGGCCCCCTCACCATGGGAGACAACTCCCATTGCAAGGGTGGCATCTTTTTTATTTTAAAAAACAATATCCCGCTTTAGGATTTTATTTTTGAAAAATATACCTTTGCTATACAGCTGTGTCATGGTTGATGGAGCTGTATGGCAAAGGTACAATACATTGGCAGGCACTGCATTTATGGCAGTTCTTGTCAATGGTTAAAATATCCACCTGCCTAATGGACATTTCAAAATTTGGTCATCAGGACATCTGCCAGGACAACAAAGTAATTTTCTTTGTTGCCATGGCAGAAGACTGCTCGGCCATCAAATTTTAAATCCAGCCCTTAGTCTATTTTTTGGTGATCAGAATCCTCCAGCAGGGAAGGGCTGTAGGCTATTCCCTGCACCCAGGAAAGTCACACTGAAGTTGGATAGACTTTCTCTAATGGTCCCCTAAACATTTGTTTCCACCTGCAAAAAGCTCCAAGAAAAACCAACTTGAATTTCTTGCCTAGCAAAATTGTGCTTTGGGCGGATTGACTTGCATGGTTGGTCCCAGGCCTCAGGAGGTCTGGAAGTCAAATTTCTTTTACAAGGCCCAGCTTTTCAGAGGTTTTTGGAGAAGGCCAGCTGGACATATCCAGGGGTCTCAGAACCTGATGGACAGCAGTTACTCCAGCAAAGACCATCAGCAGGGTTGAATCTATGTCCGATTGCAACTAGTCAGATGGGCACTTTAGGAAAATGCTTGTTGTCTCCCTGTAGCCACACAGGAGAGAAGTGAGTCATCTGACCCTTGGAGTCCTCTTCTTTGCCCTTTGCCTTTTAGGGATCAGAGCACATGCACTGGGCACTGGACAGTAGTGTCCCAGTAGCCAAAGTCCAAAAATCAGCAATAACACTTAGCAAAAACCAGGGATAACCAAGCAAAAATGGGCATAAGTGTCAGGGAACAGCTCCGGTCCCAGGCCCCAACATGTCTCATTTGTACCCACCCACTAGGCTCCTTGGTTTCCCATGTTTATTATCCTGTATAGCGTTTTAAATACCAGTGGCGGCCGCTCCATTAGCACCGCCCCACTGCTTTCTCGCAGTGCAAGAAGCAGAAAATAAAATGCAAGAAAGCAGAAGGCAGGGGTATGTGCCTGGTTGGCGGCGGGCGGGTGGGCGGGTCGGGGAGGAGTGGCTTGCACCACTCTGAGTGTCCTGACTGTTTGGTCGGCCCTGGGGCCGACCAAAGCAGTCATGCGCACTCTACATTTTCTACATAGAGAAAATGGCTTCCCTACAGGTTCCCGGCTGGGCGCTGTCCAGGACTCCCCACCAATCACAACGCTGCCATTGCAGCGTTGTGATTGGCTTACAGGAGGGGAGGGACTAGGGAGCATGCCTGTTCCTGTTCAGGAGCAGCAGAGGCGGCGCGGACCCGGCCCAGGGGCAGAGGCGGCGGGGACCCGGTCAGGTAAGGTTTCATTTTATTTTTATTTTAACGTCCACCCCCCCGCGATTATTGCGAGCCGCGACTGCCTGGGGGAGGGGCCCCTCGTCAGTCTGCAAGGGGCCTCCAACATTTTCCGTCACGCCACTGCCTTGCACTGTACTAATGCTTAGAATTCGCACTGCACTCACAGCTGTGCCATCCTTTTCAATTCGACTCTTGCACCGACCCTGTGTCATGCAAACCGCGGACCCGTGCAGTCAATACACTTCTGAAAGCCTCTCTGCCCGGGCGTTGGTGATCTGGTGGGTGGCAGTGGAAAGAGGGCCCCCCCCATTTACACAGTGAAGTGCCTCGTGCAAATAGTGAAACTCTGCGCTAAGGTTGTGTGGGTGCACTATATGTGCCAGGCGACCCCTGTCAGAAATTGTTCTCGTCCCCTGGGGGTGCAGATTAGACTGCCACGCCCATTGTATGTCTTTTGCAGCACAGCCTCTCGCGTGTTCACGAGTGGGAACATCACACGTGTCAGTCGCAGGACGTCAGCGACTTCCTGTGACTTGTTCCCAGATAGTGTTGGCTCTAATACAGTTAAATAATGAGGGATTGACTGTAGTAAATGGCGTTTCTACCTCCCACTCGACGCATAAATCATTTTTTGAAAGCTGTTTTTGTGTTAAACTTTGCTCTTACTTGAAGTTTAACAGGAACTGACAGGATTTGAGATTGTTTGGGCTGAAAGTTTTCTGTGGTGCCCTGCGATGAGACCATTCCGTCTGCTCGTGATGTAATTACTGTTTTTCTCTACTTGATGAGGGTGTTCTTGGCACGTGCATGCGAGAGCTGCTTCACACTGTGCCTTGGGTGAGAGGCCGGATGGCTTCCGTCTGCGCTGCCCTGTTATTGGTTGAGGCACGAGTGAACATGGGTATCCCCCAGGACAACCCTGTTTTTTTATCTGTCCCAGTAGATTTCACTAAATTTTGCACATGACCTGGTTTGTAGGGAGGATCACAGAGGAAGGCAGTCTTTTGTGTTCTAACGCTCGATTAGTTAGCAGCCTCTTTCGGAAATCAATGCAAGTATGCTAAATCAAAGCTGTGTAGAAGTTGCATTGAAATTGCCTCACATTTCGGTCCACTTTCTAGAAACACCATCACATTCAAAAACATACACAGAATATGCCGTAGGATGTTAAAGCCGGGCCAGGACAGCAGAGACGTTCCGGTGCAGGCATGGTCTAACTCTAGTTGCAATTGATATGTGCATAGAAGCAGACTTTGTGTAGATCTGTGGGATGTGGCGCAAGCGGCTAATGGTGCAGGCAGCTGTGGTGTAGCATGCAGTGGGTGCCGGCACAGGCAGTAATGATGCAACAGTTTGCAGCACAGCCATGCAGTGGGTGCAGGCAGATTTGAAACAAGCTGTCATGGTTCAGAAAGTCATGGATGGGGGCAGTATTCTAAGTGCTCTGTGCAAGAAGTCCTCGGCTAAATATTTTGCAAGCGAGTGTCCTATTTGCACTTATGGCGCAGGCAGGTACTGCCAGGCAGCAGTTGTGAATCAGGGATGCATAGGATGAGTGCAGACATGCGTGTTGAAGGGAAAGATGCAGAGCAGCTCCCCGCATGAAACAGGCAGATTGGTGTGCTGTGCATCTTACTCTGTTGTGCAACCAGCAGGTGTGCACTGGTGCACGCAGCTTTGGTGCAGACAGGCGTGCGCAGGGCGCGGTGCAGGAGTGTATAACATTTCTGTATGTCACTACTTAAAAGTGTAGTCTTCGGCGCCGATGCCCCTCCTGACAGGGGGTGGATGTCTGCAGGGTCACCAGTTCTGGCAGGGAGGAGCAGAGCAGGGCACCATGTAAAGCTTGCTGATCGGTCGGGGGTCTTCTATTAACAGGAATTGCCCACAGTGAAGGACAAGCAGGGCCCCCCAGCACTGCACAGTCAATGAATGCATTTATTGTATAGTTAAAACCATTACAAGTGTATCAGTGTGTTCAAAAGTTCATATGGGCAAATGATAACATCAGCGTACGCAAAGATTGTCCTCTATATCTCATAAAAATTGGCAATTTCTTAAATGATAAATAATTAAATCGTATTGCTTTATTAACCTTCCTGCTTCCTCAAATTTGCTTGAAAATGCACCATTTATCCACTCTTTTTTTCAAAATTTTCTCGGGGGAGAACCCCCTCGGGGTCGCTCGCTGCGATCGCTCGCCGCGGTGCAGTACAGCAATAATTTTACGCCTTACCACTTTCAAATGTCACCAGCCGCCACTGTTAAATACTGCTTCTACATTCACTACTGCAGAATTCTATTGGTTGTAGCATTGCTTGTTTAATCCAACCTGTAATTGCCAATGCTTGTTTAATTGCAGCAATGCTTGTTGCACTGCCTTCATTATGACATGTGATAGCCAACCGTCATATTGGTGGGTGTGGCAAGCCTTGTGCAACTGCATGTGGGGGGGTGTGGTTTGCCTCATGTGAAGGGGTGTGTGTAAAGAAGATGAGGCGTAGGCAGGTCTTTGTAGAATATCCTCTTTATTGAAGATCCTCGTAATAACGTCCTAAATAACTCGAAAGGGATTTTCCCTGTGGTCGAGTGAGGGGTCAAGCGATAAACCATCACTCTTTCCATTATACAAGACCTCCAGTCTTTACCCTGATCTTTAGCAAGTTGAATAGACTCTTTTAGCACCCGGTTGAACCTCTCTACCATTCCATTACACTCGGGATGATAGAGAGAACAACGTTTGTGCTTGATCCCTTTTTGTTTTAAAAATTCTTCCATTTCTTTAGACACGAGTTGAACTCCGTTGTCTGTCAACATGGATTCTGGGAGACCCTCTCTACCAAAAATTTCCTCTAAGAACTTAGTAACGTCTCTAGTTTCAATGCTCTGTGTAACCTTAATTTCTGGCCACCTTGAGTACATGTCGACCAACACTAAAACGTAAAACTGACCCGCCTTATTAGTGATTGGCCCCAAAAGATCCAAGGCCACATGCTGCCAACACCTTGTGGGCATCTCACGAATAACCATAGGCTGTACTCTCGTCTTGTAAGTCTTATCACAAGCAATGCACTCAACGCAGTCTCTTACCACACGCTCCACGAGAATATCAATCCCTGGCCACCAGAAGTGTAAACGAACCCTCTCTTTGGTTTTGGAGATACCTTGATGGCCCTGATGAGCTAAATTGATGATCTTCATTCTAACTCGTGTGGGAGGAATGAGTCTAGTACCCTCCAAAGCAAACCCCCACTTATAGAGAGTTCATCACGAACGTTCCAGAACTTCCGGACACATTCACTCAGGGTCCTGATCCCAGGCCAACCTTCAGCAACCAATTTGCAAATTTCGCTCATGACTACATCATCTTTCATGGCGTCCTTCCATTCCACTTCAGAAACCACGCCTTCCACAATCTCGCACACCTTGTAGTCATCGTCTTCCCAAGGATCTTCTGGAACAGCTAGGGGACCCTCACTTACTTTTGGGACTAAGCGAGAGAGACAGTCTGCGACTTTGTTCTCTGCTCCGGGTATGTAGTTTACAGTAAAATCATAATCTTGCAGAGCAATCACCCATCTACATATTCTGGAGGAGACTGCATCAAGACTTTTCTTGCAAAACACATCCTTTAGAGGTTTGTGATCAGAATGAACAATAAACGAACTACCCCAGAGAAATTTTTCAATTTCTTGATGGCCCAGAAGATACACAGTGCCTCTTTTTCGATCACAGAGTACTGTACCTCCGGACCAACAAGAGTTCGTGAAAGAAACATGATGGTCACTTCTTTACCATTATTTACTTGTTTCAGGACAGCGCCCAATCCCTTCGAGCTAGCGTCGGTAATTAGAATCGAATTTGAAAAAGTGTCAAAGCTCTGAAGAGAGGGAGCATGACTTAGAGCCTTTTTGACATCCTCAAATTCCAATTGGCATCGAGAAGACCAAGAAAACTTCACACCCTTTTTTAGGAGAGACCTTAGTGTGAAGGTGCGACCAGCGAACTGAGGAACAAATTTATTATAGTACTCTGCCATCCCTAAAAATGTGAGAAGGTCATCTCTGGATTGTG
The DNA here is from genome assembly GCA_963921515.1 of Calotriton arnoldi. NCBI lineage: Eukaryota > Metazoa > Chordata > Amphibia > Caudata > Salamandridae > Calotriton > Calotriton arnoldi. The sequence goes on along the minus strand of CAWUFW010009441.1, from coordinate 723,728 downwards.
GGACAGGAAGTTCCTCAATGGCCTTCACCAGGTGATCTCTAGGTTGAACTCCTCCACGCAGTCAGTCTGTGGCCCAGGTAATCGATCTCCGAGAGATTAAACTTGCATTTATTCTCGCGCAAGGTTAAACCTCTCGCACTGAACCTCTCAAGGACGATCTTAAGCCTCTCATCATGTTCCTGTTGCGATCGAGCCATGAACCAAGACGTCGTCTTGGTAAATCTTAACCCCTCCACACCAACCAACACATCCTCCATGACCCTTTGAAAAACGGAGGCTGCGGAATTCAAGCCAAACGAAGGCGAGTGAACTTGAAGGTTCCGAAAGGGGTTATAAAGGCCGTCAAGTTCATGGACTCGTCATCAATCTTGACCTGATGATAGGCCGCCTTGAGATTTAGAGTGGAGAACACTCGAGCATCTTTCAACTGAGCCAGCATCTCTGATATGTTGGGAAGAGGGTACCTGTCCGAGATAACTGCCCGGTTGAGGGCGCGGAGGTCCACACACAATCTCACCTCTCCAGAGGCCTCTCCAGAGGCTTATCCCATCCTCGCCGCCAGTGTAAAGAAGATGAGGCGTAGGCAGGTCTTTGTAGAATATCCTCTTTATTGAAGATCCTCGTAATAACGTCCTATCCACAGGCGAGTCAGAAGTAACTGACTCTCCCAACACTAGGCAACAGAGCCTTTCGTAATAAACATTCCAGGGCACCTAAGAATTCTATAATGACAAGCCAGCTGACATGCGGGGGCATGTCAGACAGATACCACAGTGTGGTTTGCCATGTGATAGCCAACCGTCATATTGGCGGGTGTGGCAAGCCTTGTGGAACTGCATGTGAAGGGGCGTGGTTTGCCTCATGTGGAGGGGCGTGGTTTGCCTCATGTTTACAAGCACCTGTCCTGTTCGTTATAAATGGGCAATAGCCCTGCACATGCCAGTGCTTGACTTATTTCCTGCATTGCTGCAGGTTGCTGTCACAGCATCTCTCCGGCTGTCAAGTGCCAACGCCCTATCCGACGTCTTCGATCAGGCTTTCAAGAGGATTCCTCGTGCATTGGACAAGCTACGTGCTGCACATTTCTTCCGCTTATCTTTTCATCTTGTCTGTGACTTCTTCACCTCGCGCTTGGCTACTTCTTTCGCGCTCGGTGTAGAACATTAACCAGTGACTCTCTGAAGTGGCAACATTGCTTTTGAAGGCCATTTTCTTGGTTTCTGTCTAACACCCAAATACAATACTTTTGGGAACACGAAAACAAAGACTTTTAGTGTGCTTATCACCATTTAGGAATTAACGAACAGTGTTTGTACTCAGTATTTCTTATTGTTAATATTGTGGCATAATGTGCTGTACTTTCCTGTGACAAGTTCAGAAATTGGAAACTCTAGTGCACGTTATAAATGGTGATATTTGTTCTTGAAACACGAGTGCACATTATGAATGGTGACATATGCTTTAGTCCTTTTATTGTTCAGTTCTGCCTTATTTTGTTTTTCCTTTGAATCTTTTATTTTGATATACTTACTCCTGTTGGAACAAGAGACTATACTTTTAAACCAAAGCACCAAGTATACTATAAAGAGAAATCATATTATATTCACATCTACCACCCCTTTGGATTGAGATATTAAGAGGATGCAAGTGGTCCCTGCATTAGATGAATACACGTTTATTATATGACATTGATATATCTAAACTTGTGAGTGTGTATGTGTGCGGAGAAGTGTAACTGTACTCATCCTTACTATTTTTACCGTCAGAGTATTACACAAATTCTGTAGATTCCTCAGAGACCCAAGACGTGGTGCCCGGCTGGACCAGGCTGAGTGAAGAAGCAGTGTGTTTCTCTTCTCATCTTTCTCATCCACTTCCCCTTCCTTTTTGAAAGATCTGCCAGTGTGGCAGCATTCTAGTCGCAGCACTGAGAGGTGTTCCAAGAGGTATTGGGAGCATTCATCTTCATCGCTCCTGCAGACATCCTGAGATTTCAGGTGAGTGGTCACGCCACATCCTTACAATAAGGGAACATTTTCCTACATTCTTCAATAAAGATTTCACAAAGCTCCTCTTCCAATCCCTAGGAATAATGCCCAATGAGAAGGCGGCATTAAGAAGCAAGGTTAAGTTGGGAGTCATTGAGGGGGACAAAACATGCATAATATTACTGGACAGATGTCATCTGGAAATCCAGGTTTGATGGTCAGAAACAGTTGGTACGTTTTAGTTACAGCCTCCACCAACACTTCAAGAAGAAGATAGGGAGGATTCATCACTATTGACTTAAAATTAAAAAGCCATGTCTCACCTGTTATACTGAGATTTAAAAGATATATCTCATCAGTAAAAACACAGTTAGTCTGTAACACATTTCTCGGGAAGGAGGAAAAGAAGGAAATATACTTGAAAGGCTTCCAAGCTCTTTCACTAATTTGAACATAGAGCGAGTTTAATTGGTCACCTTTTGAAATTTCATAGATGCTAGTTTTGTTTTGATGCAGTGTGAATTTATTGTGTTTTTGCTGTTTTTTCATAGGCCTGAATCATATTTTGCAAATTGGACAAACTCCATCTTCTCATTGTCACAAATCTCCCTGCTTTTAGTTCATAGTGTACCACTAGTTAGCGAATCTGAGATAGGGCCTACAATTGGTGCATAGGGGTAATGTCTGTCCAAATACCGTATTTAAAAAGCTATTTATTACGTTGCTTGCTTCACTGAATGCTAGTTGGTGGAGTCAAGGCCCAGAGTTTTTTCAAACTCTAAGGGCCCTTTACTAGTTTGGCGTGCAGCGGCGGGACCACCCCACCGCCAAACCCGCATGAGAACTGCCCACCGTATTATGACTTTTTTTATTTACTTGCAGGCATTGTGCCCCCCTGTGTGCATCCACAGAGTGAGGCACAAGGGGGCCCCGTAGGGTGCCCTTTGTTTCCTCACCACCACGGTTTTCATGGAGGAAAGGCCTTCATGAAATCAGTGGCGGTGCTGGTGGTTGTAATATACTTGGTGGGACTGCGGCGGTCCTGCCAAGCATATTACTGCCTCAAGACTGCCACGCCACCGCCAGGGAACGGCGGTTCCCTGACGGAGTTGGCAGTCCCAAGGCGGCACGGCAGCCAAGGTAGTATTGTGACAGTCGGAAGACCGCCACCCCACCATGAGTCTGGCTGTCTGAGGATGGCCAGACTCGTAATTAGGCCCTAAATGATTTTCCTCTTGTTGATTTTATACCCTAGGTGAAATGGAATGCACTATTTACTTGATGAGATGCTTTGGCAGTGTTCAAAAACTAAGAATTGTTTGGGAGCTTTAGTATGAGCTGCAGTTCATCAGAGAATGGAGGTCTCTGCACAGACAGACCAAGAGGTCCTAGGCTAGTTAGTGCTTTGTTCAGATATCTCTAAGGAAAGATACAGTAAGGGTAGCTTCCTGGGAGCTGCTAGGGGAATAAAACTCCTTTGTCTCAGAGAATCTTCTTAAAGTGACAGAGCACTGATTTGCAGAGGACACTGTGACATGGAGTTGGGGAACAAGAACTGAACTTTAAGGAAAAGTCTTTCAGAAAAAAAGGAGTTCACTATCCCTCAATGCATAAGGAAAATGTCTATCATGCAGAGCATTTATTCGACCCCTGTGAGATAGGTTTTTACTGCTATAAGTCCACAGTTTCTTCCATTGGATAGTATCCACACAGAATCCTTGCATATGTAGATTTTCCATTTTTATGGTTGTTTTCTAGGCTACAAACGGATGTCTAGGTGAAAATCTATCAGGTGGAGCTACAGTGCATTTCTGACCTTATCAAGTATGGTGCTAGAATTTTACAAAGCAGAATGTTTATCTAAACGTTTAAAGCAATGCCATTATCACAGAATTATTATTTATCATAAGTGAAGTTGTGATCTTTAAAAAACTTAAATAATGAAACCAACCAACTATTTGCACACACCCTCATATTTTAAATTCACACAAAACCATAACAATCTTCTAAGAAAAGCCACATTTTTACATAATTCCATTCAAACTTTTCCACATTAAATTACCAACGTTTGCTGTTTCACTAATAACATTAAATATAAAATTACCACAAAATAAAGTTTATACAACCTGCATTGAATCACTTCCATGTTTCAAGCAAGGACATTCACATGGGCATATTTTATTTAACAGGTGTTGTAACATTCTTTTCTGTAATGTATATGCAGCAATTAAAATGGTTTGGGCCAACGCCTCAATGTTTTTTCCCATTGAAAGTATTCCTTTTTAGTTCTGAGGTTATATCAGTTACTTATACACTCACCTAATTTGAGGTAGCTTGATTATATCTGGTGCAAAAGCCATGATTCACATACCATTTGTGCATGGTTTTGGGTGTGTTTTTGCACCCGATTATAATGTTTGAGATGGCAATGGAGGAAAAGTACACAAATTATTTTTGCACACGCTGTCACCCAGTTTGGCACCTGCTTCTGAACACAGACTTGTAATACTGTACAGTGTTAACTTATTAGTCTTCTGAAGGCATTGCTGTTTGAAGTGAGACCCTTTCAGACAGTCAATTGATTGAAACACAATGGCTGGAATTTCTGGTTTTTAAAGTGTGTAATATGCGGATATGTGTTAACCTCAGATCTGCATTAAAGATTATATTTTTTTATCATACTTTTATGTGGTGTCAATGCCAAAAATCTTTTGTTTTTACTGAAACAAACATCATAAAACATTTTACATTTAAAGAAAATGTGATAAATAATATTAACAGAAACAAAAACTACATGGAAAAGGATATATATTGTTTAATTTTATTATTAGTTTTTAAATGCCTGTATTATTTTATAATGTTTTTAATTTTGTTTTATATTTATTATATCACTCTAATGAATGTATATACATCTATCTATATATATAGATATGTGTGTGTGTATATATATATATATATATGAAACCAGGATCCCACCGAACGACCACGCCGGGTTAGACACGGGCACAGACTCCAATTTAAGATGCAATGAGAAGTTTATTGCATTAACATGTCACGATATATATATATGATGGTGTGCTGAACTAATTAAACATCTAGCACCAAACCTGGGTCTACGCTCGTTTGTTTTCGTGAAGAAGGCTGTATGCGAGGTTCGTGGCATATATATATATATATATATATATTCCCAAACAATCCAAAGAAGCGCACACTCAAACAGTCTCTGCAAGTGCAAAACGAGATTTATTCCTTAGTTGCAACGCGTTTCGGCAAGATGCCTTGATCACACGCTGAGCAATGATTAGAAAGTGCATACATAGACACATGAAACAAACAATGGACTATTGCTCATAATCACTTTGATGGCAATGTATCGATTTCCTTGATGTTAGAATTGAAGTATGTCAGGGCAATTTGACTACCAGCCTCTTCCGAAAAGAAACCGCGGGCAACAGTCTTCTTCATGCCTTCAGCAGCCACCAAGATGCTCTCAAGTGGAGCATCCCTTATGGGGAGCTGCTGAGGGCAAGAAGAAACTGTAATACCGATGAGGCCTACCATGCAGAACAGGAAATTATGATTTCAAGGTTTCAAGCACGTGGGTACCCGGACTGGGTCCTACAAAAGGCCATTAACAAAATGAGCAAGATAAATAGACAACAAACTCTCAAAACATCTGAGAAGGAAACCACTAATAATGATACCAGGGTCATTCTGACATTCAACAGGAACTCACGGAAAGTACAGAAAGTGCTAGTAGACCACTGGGACATACTCAAGACAGACTCCATTGTGGGACCTACACTTAATGACAGACCTATGATTACGTATAGAAGGGGCAGAAGTCTCAGGGACATCCTAGTGCGGGGAGACATTACAGAACAACGCATGGCCAACACACATAATCTGAAAGGTTTCTTTCCATGTGGGCACTGTAAGGCCTGTAAATTTAGCCACATGGTAAAAGAGTTTAAAGTACCAGGTTTGAGCGCAAACAAAATCATAACGCAGTTTCTAACATGCAGCACCAGCTTTGTTATTTATGTCTTGGAATGTCCATGTAGAAAAAAGTACATTGGAAGTACGACCTTTATGGTCAAAAAGAGGATTTTAGAGCACCTCAGAGCCATCAGTAACAGAGATATCCTTTATCCGATGGCCAGGCCTTTCCAAGACTGTCACCAATCTAATAACTCCCTTCTCCGCTTCTATGCAATTGAGCAGATCAATATGGGACACAGAGGCGGGAACAGGGAATCAGCCCTACGCAAGAGAGAATTCAAATGGATTCTTGATTTAGAAACCCGGTTCCCGGGGGGCCATAATTTAGTTGAGGAGTTAGCAACTCATCTGCTTGATGATTGAGTGAGCCTCTACTTTTTTGTCTTTCATGTCTCCATTATGTTTCGATTTTCAGTTTCCTCACTAGAACAGTACATAAACTGTAAATTGATTTTATTTGTATGTATTAACAAATTTTATTCACAATAGGTGTTATCACGAACCCTTGGTTCATTGTTCCTTAATTTTTGTCTTTTCACAGGAGGAAAGGAAGGGACCTATCGCACAGGATGGACACTTCACGGGTTCCCTACCCTTTTCTTCCCCGGGCTCGGGTTTGCACCAGGACAAAATAAGGAACTTTTATCCATTTTTTAAATCAATAATTGGATCTTTAAATGGTTGATCAAATGTGTTTTATGTTGTTTGTTTGTTGACTATGGACTGCCTCTTATCTTTGCCACTTGGCGGAAATAATTTTTATGTATGGCTTTAGAACTACAGGCCTTCGGGATTACAATATGCTCTTAACTTTATTTAGTGCATTTGAATATGCTCCTGATTTAGCAGCATCATTGAAATGAAGTACTTTAGTTGTGATACAAACTTTGTACAACTTAAAAAAGTCCTTGAATACGTTACTGAACAGTTTTTTCCTTGGTTATACCATGTATGAAAACCCATTTAAAAATGGCCGCTGCGGTAACATTGCCATCACAGTGATTATGAGCAATAGTCCATTATTTGTTTCATGTGTCTAGGTATGCACTTTCTAATCATTGCTCAGCGTGTGATCAAGGCATCTTGCTGAAACGCGTTGCAACTGAGGATTAAATCTCGTTTTGCACTTGCAGAGATCGTTTGAGTGTGCGCTTCATTGGATTGTTTTCGACTACTATTGTCCGGCTGTGGTTCTGCTGGCATCGCACACCACCTGACTACGGGCTCGTTTTCAGGAAGAACCCTTTTGCTTCTTTGGTATATATATATTCACTGAAAAAACCATAGGTTCCATCAGTGATGTCATTTGAGATGTCATCAGTGATGTCATCAGTGATGTCACTGACCATGTCATGAATGATGTAATATGTGACGTCATCAGCAGTGCATTGCGGGGGCACGAGTTATAGTTAGCTGAACTAACTATAACGGGGGAATTTCTATGGTTTTGTACGAGTGAAATGTCCAACTGACTATAACGACCCTGAAACCTATGTTTTTTTCCGTGAATTTCTAAGGTTTTTTAAATGCTAATTTCTAACTATAAAGTGTCTGAAACCTATGGTTTTTTCAGTGAATTTCAAAGGTTTTGTAAATGCTAATTTCTAACTATAACGTGCCTGAAACCTATGATTTTTTAAGTGAATTTCAAAGGTTTTTTAAATGCTAGTTTCTAACTATGCCTACAGAGGTAGGACATGTGAAGAAAGAAGAAAAAACGCACAGAAAGAAGCAAAAGAAATGCAGAAAGAAGCAACAGAAGTCCACAAAGACGAAGAAAAGTGCAGGAAGAAGCAAAAGATGTGCAGAAAGAACCAACAGAGGAGCAGAAAGAGGCCTTGTGCAAAATCATCCTGTGCCCACAACTTTTTCAGACGGGTACTGGTGGTAACTGACTGTGACTAACCAGAGTCAGTGCTATGCTAAAAGACACTTAGAATACAGTGAAAACACCTACATACACTAGGGAACACTATGCGTTTGGGTACCTCTGTGATTAGCATGACCTCTTCTGTAGGTCCCTAGTACATAATAGGGCAGGGGATTAAAACTACCTCTTAAAACGCACTACAGGGCGCGTTTGCACAGTGGTGAAGGGAGGGGGCCTGAGGTGACATGTGTGCAAACCCGCCGCGTGGCACGTTTTAAGTTGCGGGATTAGTCCCCTTGAATCCTGAGGGTCCCTGGGGCCCAACTAGCCCCCAGGTACCTACAGTTAGGACCACAGAGCTGGGTTGCAGAGAGGCGTTCCGAGGCCACGCACCTTTTTTCACCTCTCTGCAACGCAACTCTGTTGTGCTTACTGAAGGTACCTGGTGGGCTAGTTGGCCCCCAGGGTCCCTCAGGATTCAAGGGGAATTAATTCCCCAACTTAAAACGCACCACAGGGCGTGTTTGCGCACATGTCACCTGAGGACCCCCATCCCTTCACCACTGTGCAAACGCGCCCCGTGGCGCGTTTTAAGTTGGGGGATTAGGTCACCTTGAATCCTGAGGGTCCCTGGGGCCCAACTAGCCGACCAGGTAATCAAGGCATCTTGCTGAAACGCGTTGCAACTGAGGAATAAATCTCGTTTTGCACTTGCAGAGACTGTTTGAGTGTGCGCTTCTTTGGATTGTTTGGGACTACTATTGTCCGGCTGTGGTTCTGCCGGCATCACGCACCACCTGACTACGGGCTCGTTTTCAGGAAGAACCCTTTTGCTTCTTTGGTATATATATATTCACTGAAAAAACCATAGGTTCCATCAGTGATGTCATTTGAGATGTCATCAGTGATGTCATCAGTGATGTCACTGACCATGTCATGAATGATGTAATATGTGACGTCATCAGCAGTGCATTGCGGGGGCACGAGTTATAGTTAGCTGAACTAACTATAACGGGGGAATTTCTATGGTTTTGTACGAGTGAAATGTCCAACTGACTATAACGACCCTGAAACCTATGTTTTTTTCCGTGAATTTCTAAGGTTTTTTAAATGCTAATTTCTAACTATAACGTACCTGAAACCTATGGTTTTTTCAGTGAATTTCAATGGATTTTTAAATGCTCATTTCTAACTATAACGTGCCTGAAACCTATGGTTTTTTCAGTGAATTTCAATGGTTTTTTAAATGCTCATTTCTAACTATGCCTACAAAGTTAGGACATGTGAAGAAAGAGGAAGAAAAGCGCAGAAAGAAGCAAGACAAATGCAAAAAGAGGCAACAGAAGTCCAGAAAGACGAAGAAAAGTGCAGGAAGAAGCAAGAGATGTGCAGAAAGAACCAACAGAGGAGCAGAAAGTCCTCCTGTGCCCCCAACATTTTACTGACGGGTACTGGTGGTAACTGACTCTGAATAACCAGTGTTAAAGATTGCAGGAATCGCTGTTAGCATGAGCTGAAAGCCATTTTGTTCTTGGCAGCCATTTTAGTTAGCCATGTGCTCGCCATGTGCTTTCTCCCTCTTCCAGAGTCTTGCACATGCTCAGAAAGGCCTAGCTGGTAGAATGCACCTGCTCCTAGTATAGAACTGTCAGGCTATTCTTACTGATGTAAGCAGTTTAGTCTCCCCTCCCACTTTGTGGAGCAAGCAAATTTTGTATACCCATATTAGTCAATAAGCATGCTTGTATGTGCTAGGACCTCCCCTTGATTTTATGCCGACTATGTAACAAATGTGTATATAAGGACCCTGTTCTCTGCACTCATTAGAATGCCTCCTACAGTGGCCTGCCGGTACCGTATGACGCAATCTTCCTCATCTGAGGTTATTAAAATATGTTTTTTGATATTACAGCTTCCGTGCCAATCTCTTCTTTGTTGGTTTTAACCCGTTAAGTGCTTCTGTCAGCCAACGGCCGTCGCGAGCACTACCTCGGTAGTGCTGCACACGTCCGTTGGCCGACGCGGCCCCGCCCGCTTAATAGAACGTTCCGCACTGGCGCGGAACGTTCTAAGCAGTTAACCGGTTAAGGACCAGGTGTATCAGTGAACCCCTAAAAAGGTTTTTATTTCTACAAATGGCGCCCAACCGTGGGGCTCATCGGTGAAGCGGCTATCCAAGGGAGTGGTCTTGAAGGGAGACAGGAATCTACTGAGGAGTACAGGACAGGAATCTACTGAGGAGGTACCCTGCGCACGGAGATTGTTTGTCTTTCCAGCCCAGTATATTTCTGGTCTTCCTGATCTGATCCTCCAAGTGTTTGCCGCTCCCGACTGAGAACTTCTTTGGTGTGAGTATTCTAAAAAACGACCGTTAGGTCACTCAGAACTTGGCAGTTGGAAGCTGGAGACTTTGGTTTGGTAAGGTTGCTGTAGCAACACTTTTGTTTGGAATGACTTGGCCAAGATTTTGGTTTGTTTGTTTTGTTTGCTGCAGCAAATGAAGGCAGGTAATGAGGAGATTTTTCTCTAACTTTGAAATACTTGAACGGCACACATTGTGTTAAGTGTCACTTGGAGTATAATATTATATATGCTATAATATTCTTGACATGCCTGCTTCTAGCACACTTCGTAGAAAGTGTTGCTGTCTTGGAGGCACCAATATGGATTTAGTAAGTACTCAGCTGACTCCCCTCAGAGGGGATACCTAAATAGGTTTAGGTATAAAAAGATATTTCTTCCGTGATGACTAGTACACCATGGAACCAAATATATATATACAAAGGATCCGGATCTGCGCACTTAGTAACATTCATAAGTGGTGATATGCAGAGCGCTTTTGAGTGTTCTACCAGCCAAAACTGGCGAATTTGGTGTATTTTGGCTTCTTGAACATGGAACAGTCTTTTGGGCTGTTTTGGTGCAGTCTTTTGGACTACTTTTGAGAGCTCTTCTTGTAAATATGACTTACAATTAGTATTTACAAATAGTTTGATTTTGCGTACAGTCTGTAAGCTGTCCTAAGTGTTGATTTGTGGGTTAATTGTTGTTTTTTTTTGTGTGTGGTTGTGGACTAACATGCTTGAAAGTACTTGTTTCAGTAAAATAGAGTATGTTTTTTGTGTAAGAATGGCTAGCCTTAAGCGCGCTGTGTTGTGTGTTATGAGTGTATGACCCCCTTCTGAAAATGTCTGGAATGAGCTAAATTTGGTTTTTGTTGTCATTCTGTTATGCAAATGTCATTTAAAGTACTACATTTTAAAATTCAGGGAATGAATAATGTAACATATGCTAAATAGTTGCACGCTACCATTAAAATTGACAAAGTAAGAAATTATAGATATGTGCAAATTGCCACACTGGTAAAGATAAATCAGAATTCACATTCAATAGGAATAAAATAGGCCTCATAGAAAGGAAAGAAAAAACGAATTTGTGTGCTTTCACATAATTAGGACTAAAATGCAAAATGTTACAGTAGTCTCCTTAGATACATTGTATTAATATTGAAAGGCATTCACATCATCTTAGTGAATTGGTTGTTGCTGAAATAAACACGACATTACAGAACGATAGATTTGTGCTGGCTTGAAAGGCGTGAGATGTTGGCGCCTGCTGGTCAGAACACAGCTGTGTCAACAACACATGGCTATTCTTGGCCCCAAGCCACAAGGAAACTGCCGAGTCAACTAGATTTTAAGTTAGTGCAAACATGGTTTGAAGGCGTGCATTAAAAACTGCTGATTTTAAAAGTCAGAAAAGACAGTTTCATTATTTTGGATAACAGAGAAAAGATTAAAAGGGATTTCCTTTCTTAATGCTTTTTGATACAAGCACATCCGTGGTTCTGATGTTAAATGATTACTGTCCTTTAAAAGTGACGCAGACTTTTCATGTTTCAAGTAAGGCTTCTGTGCTTTGAGTTATAAATGAATACATTTAAAGGTGATAGGAAAGGAATGAGGCTTGCTTTTCATACTTGGAACCATCAAAAGGGTTGGTGATCAATATTTTAAAAAAAGAGGAGAATTTTGATTATATGAAAAAAAATGTTTATTAAAAATAATGGCCCTAAAATTGTTTTTGATCTTTGTAATGTCTGATAATCATACTTTGAATAATATATAGCTCCTAGCATCAAAGTTGGATTTGAGTAGCACTTTACCATGATGTGGGGAGTGCAATGTGAAATTTCACTTTATCCAGGCATATAAAAACTTATTTTTTAAGGATGTACCTTATACATTTCTGATCCCCCATCTCTGGGATATCTAGAGGACACCCTGGGGATCCCTAATATGCCAAAATATTGTAGGTTATTCATTTTTAAGTGCCCCTACCACCAAAGTCGAAATTGAGCAAAATTCACTATTTAAAAGCAGTTCTCAGGGCAGGTTTCAAACTGATCTCAGGCTTCAGAACTGGTACACATGCAAGTATAGAACAAACAGCTGACCTCTGGACTACTAGATTGCACACCACACACTGTACACAAATGAAAATAAGTATAAAAAAACACAGCAGAAGTTAGATCCTACCTTTAAAATTATTAGATGGGACAGGACTGCCTTTCAGCTGTGATTCTCCAGAGTTGCTTTGAATTGGAAAGACCGCAGGGAAAGCCTTGCACAAAAATGGGACAGCTGGTAAGGGTCACAGGTCGAAGGTCTGCATTTAGCAACCTAGCAGGGCTATGGGTAAGGGTTTGCTTTGACACTTCGACCTCCGAAAAGTTTTGAAAGAAGAGATGACAGCGCAGAGAGCGGAAGAGAAGCTTTGCTTACTATTTTTGGCAAAAGCGAGTTTTGCGCAGTTATATGAACAGAAGGAAAAGCAGTGACGTATGTGGGCCCTGAGTAGAGCATAGCTCTGCCATGTATATAAAAATAATGGTTTTAGCTTAAAGATTACTGTGCAAGGGCTGAGATAAGGAGGCAATGGATTTTAGTTTGCATACATGCGCCCTCATGTTAATCTAGTACAATTGCTGAAGGAATTGGTAATTGGTTATTAACGCTTTCTAAAGTTAACTCAATGTGCTTGTGTTAGGCTGAATAAGAAAATAGCCACTTTCTAAGATATCTCCTACAAGTTTGTTTGTGCCCAGTTGCCACAAATAGGGGTAGATAGTGTTGACAGAGGGTAAACCTGTTTTCAGGTTTTCCTATTGTCAAAATGGGGGAAGGAGGTTAGCTCCTGGGCAAATTAAGGGTAGGCAAATTTATGTTTTCTCTCTCTTTTTCTCACTCTCTTTTGAGTCTGTCTAAGCTGTCTAGGAAATGGCCATGAGACATTTAATTGGCTATTCAATAATACTGTTTTAAAATTGTTAGAATTAATAAAATGATTAAAAAATATGCTATGTTACTGCCCATCCTGTATGAAAGAATGAGTAGAACAGATTGATGTTCCCTTATTTGACCTTTAAAGGGAACTGTATAGTCGGGGTTTCTGTTCAAAAATCTCAGGTGACAACACCATTATTGTTTATGTTATTCTCATGTTATATACAGTTTTGCAAGGGCATTGCTAGTCTTTTATTAGCTAGTCTGTGTTAATAAGCTGACAGCCCTTGTTAGAGCTGATGTTGCATAGTCCGGATCGTGAAAAGTAGAATGCAGGAAAGACGCCCATGTGATCCTTAGCAAAAATTTTGAAGGAAAATATTGTTTTATAGGAGTTTGTTTGTCACAACATGTTCTGCTGGAGAAATTTATGTACCCACTATGTTGAGTTTTTTTTTTAGTTCTTTATGAAATAAGAATCCCTGTTAAATTAGTAGTTTTAGATTTTCCCGCTGCGCCTATAACATGAGAGCATGGTCCTAAGCATAAAATGTAGGTGCTTTTATTAAGAGAAATTATTTTAGAAGTGTCTGCAGTCCTGCACAAGTAATGCAAGGTTCATAAGTAGAAGTGTAGAAAAGTTCCTTTTTCTTGAGGTTCTTCAGATGAATAATATAGGAATACACAAATGTAAGGATTTGGAGTATGTCTGTATTGTTTTTCTTTTTCCTCAGAATTTAGTAAATGAACACAGACTTCCTTGGCTGCTTGGGATTGGGAGAAACAAATCAAATCGTGTAACGTATTACTCTTGTCAGTTCACCAGAAAGTTTCTTTTATACTTGCCAATAGGTCCAGGGTTTTTTTACTCTCAGATAGATGAAGTGGTTCTTGGGTGCCTTGCTAATGTATGGGGCGCCCCAAGACTAAGGAAGTATTCTGAGACTATCCTCTCTGTTGATAGATTATTTCTGTGCCTTGTCTAATGACCCTTTTGTTCTGTCCACCAATAGATATTTGCTGCCCTACAACCATTGCCAGAGGGGCCCGGACATCAGATCCAGCCTGGGAGTCAGCGCCAGTCTAGCTTGAAGCCAAGGTGAAGATAACCAGCACAGCCATTGCTGGCAACTAGGACCTCAGTGAAGGCGGAAGCACTGGGACGTGAAGTGTGTACCCCTGCCACTGTCTTAGGCGAAAGACGGGGTCACAAATCAGGATGGAGAAATCTTTGTGTGGATCCAGTTTTTGATGCCCAGCTGAGAGAGTCACAGACCGACAAGGACGGCAAGGAGGCTTTTACTTGAGGTGACCCCCTTTGAAACAAGGGTTGCTTCACATATCCCAGCATCAGGCCTCTGAGTCCTGGTCCCCAAGTGAATGCAAGTCTGCGCCTTTGTTTGTTGATCAAGGGTTGCCTGAGCATACTGGCTACACTCTGTGGCCCCAACAAAAGAGCAGTGCGCCAGCGGAGCAATACAGGAGTTAGGGAAGGACTTGAGTTTAGGGTACAGGTGCTGTGTCTCTGGTGCCTGTTAGATTAAAGTGAAGAAAACTGGTGCACTGCCTGAGACACTGGACAGGATCGTTGAAAGACTTTTTCTTCTCAAACTGGGCCGTGATTCTTGAGTTGCGAGTTGTGCAGCTCCACCGTGGGAACAACAAGAGCCTGCCTGTGAGGCTCAAACGGACACAGGGAGAAGACTCCCCTTTGGATGGTTGTACAGCGGCTTCAATTTCCCAAGGACTCTTTTTTTGTTAATAATGTACCCCTTTGGTCGTCCCATTTTTGAGGAGGAGCAGCCCTTTGCGGCTCCTCGTCCTAATTCCTATGGCCCTGTGTGGTCCTCCTGGTCCCCCGGAGCCAGGATTGTTTTTGTAATAATATGTCTGACTGCTTTAATATTTTTTTTAGGAGTAATGTTTATTCTGCACGAGAAAAGTTCATCTGAGCAGTTGACAAATGTTACTTTACTCTTTCCTTGAGTATATTAATTGATACTTTAGCCCTCATAAAGGAACACTGGAAAAGTCTATTGAAAATGTTTTTATTATGTATGTGCTGTTGGCTATTCTGAAATTGAAATAGATAGTCACTGAAATACATCAGAGCCCTGAAACTTAGAATTAGACTAGATGGTTTTGGGATTTGCTTTCTGCTTAGGGTTGGAAAAATATTGAGATTTCTGTTTGAGATAATAGTCATTACTCTCTCCTACTATCTGTATGTTAATTATGACCCAATGCTCTGTTCCCTTTGTACTCCTGCTTATACCTTATATATACCCGCTTAATGAAATGTTTAGAATGTAAATGCCCACCTAGCATAGGATATTGATGAATTTATGAGAAGAAAATGTGCAAAATATTTTCTATGTTCCTTCTAGATCATGAGAATGTCTTTAGCTCATGCTAAAAGGATCATCTGTTAAAGATTGCAGGAATCGCTGTTAGCATGAGCTGAAAGCCATTTTGTTCTTGGCAGCCATTTTAGTTAGCCATGTGCTCGCCATGTGCTTTCTCCCTCTTCCAGAGTCTTGCACATGCTCAGAAAGGCCTAGCTGGTAGAATGCACCTGCTCCTAGTATAGAACTGTCAGGCTATTCTTACTGATGTAAGCAGTTTAGTCTCCCCTCCCACTTTGTGGAGCAAGCAAATTTTGTATACCCATATTAGTCAATAAGCATGCTTGTATGTGCTAGGACCTCCCCTTGATTTTATGCCGACTATGTAACACATGTATATATAAGGACCCTGTTCTCTGCACTCATTAGAATGCCTCCTACAGTGGCCTGCGGGTACCGTATGACGCAATCTCCCTCATCTGAGGTTATTAAAATATGTTTTTTGATATTACAGCTTCCGTGCCAATCTCTTCTTTGTTGGTTTTAAGGACCAGGTGTATCAGTGAACCCCTAAAAAGGTTTTTATTTCTACACCAGGACCGGAGCCAGTGCTATGCTAAAAGACACTTAGAATACAGTGAAAACACCTACATACATTAGGGAACACTATGCGTTGGGGTACCCCTGTAATTAGCATGACCTCCTCTGTATTTGCCATGAGTTAGTGCCTGGGTCATTGCATGAGTACATGGGTAGTGACTGGATGATTAGAGTGCTGCAAGGACAGTGCATGGTGATTTTATAACTGCTTGGGTTTTGGCGGAGTGATTGGATAAGTACATGATGCTGGATGGGTGATTTGAGGAGTGCATGGGTAGTGACAGAGGGATTTCTGGAATGCATGGGTACAACCTGGGTAATTGGAGGAGTGAATCAGTACTGTGTAGGTGGTTAGAGGTCTGCATGGGTAGTGCACAGGGGATTGTAGCAGTGCATGTGTTAGTGCCTGGGTCATTCCATGAGTACATGGGTACTGACTGGAAGATTAGAGTACTGCAAGGACAGTGCACAGTGAATTTATAAGTGCCTGGGTTTTTGCGGAGTGATTGGATAAGTACATGGTGCTCGCTGGGTGATTGGAGGAGTGCATGGGTAGTGACAGGGCGATGGCTGGACTGCATGGGTACTGCTCAGGGTATTGTAGCAGTGCATGAGTTAGTGCATGGGTCATTGCATGAGTGCATGGGTAGTGACTGGATGATTAGAGTGCTGCAAGGAGAGTGCATGGTGAATGTATAAGTGCTTGGGTTTTGGCGGAGTGATTGCATAAGTACACACATGTCACATCAGGCCCCGCCCCCTCCCTTCACCACTGTGCAAACGCGCCCCCTGGCGGGTTTTAAGTTGGGGGATTAATTCCCCTTGAATCCTGAGGGTCCCTGGGGGCCAACTAGCCCACCAGGTACCTCCAGTAAGCCCCACAGAGCTGCGTTGCAGAGAGGTGGTCCGAGGCCACACCCCTTTTTACACCTCTCTGCAACGCAACTCTGTGGCGCTTACTGGATGTACCTGGTGGGCTAGTTGGCTCCCAGGGACCCTCACGATTCAAGGGGACTTAATTCCCCAACTTAAAACGCGCCACAGGGCGCGTTTGCACACTTGTCACATCAGGCCACGTCCCCTCCCTGCACCACTGTGCAAACGCACCCCCTGGTGCATTGTAAATTGGGGGATTAAGTCCCCTTGAATGTGGAAAAGTCTATCCAGGTCAACTCCTATCCTGAAAGTTTGGGGATGATTCGTCAAGCGGGGCTGAGAAAAAAGGGGGGTCCCAAAACGCATTTTCCCCATGTTAATTTCCATAGGAAATTTTGAGACAGGCTAGAGCCCGAACTGCTGAACGGAATTACCCCAAATTTGGCAAAAAGGTCGTGCTTGGTTCAGAAAGCGACCTTTTTTTAAATGGTGTAAATCCGTTCAGTAGTTGCTGAGAAATTCAAAAAATAAGAGTCAAAAAATCAATTTCCTAAAGGAAACTTTAGGCAAGGCTACAGCCCGAACTGCTGAACGGAATCTTCATCAAAAATATGTCAAGTGTCATGTCCACCTTATAAAAAGGGTAAGAGGTACCCTCGGATGGTGGTGGTGTGAGTGAATTATGCACTCTCCACCCAGTGCTTAATTTGAGCGGGTGCTTTCCGGTGCTCAGCACCGGCACTTAATTGCTTTCCGGTGCTCGGCACCGGCACCTAATTGTCAACACCATACTTAGAACAGTCTACCACATGGTGGCGCTGCTCATCTAATTTAGAGATGAGCAGAACAACGGTTGTTTAGGAATACAATGTACATTAAAGTTGCCAATACCTGCCTCCCCAGCCATTCCTTTAGCTTTGGGGACCTGGAATAATCTGAACTGTCGCATTTACATATGAGAGAGATGGTTAGTAGTTGTTTTGGTAGCAATAACAAGGGCGATGGGTGGTGCAAGCTGCAGTGGCCTCCTGGTCAGAGCCCTGGCACTTAATATTTTACAAATTAAGCACTGTCTCCACCCCTCCGTTCTGCATAGAGGTCAACATGTTTCTGCCAGATCCCGTCTCTCTACTGGCATTCATCAGGACAAACGGATCCCTATATTGAATTTCCTAGCTGTCACATATACCCCTAGTATTCCCACTGTACTAAGTGTTACTGCACCTGTTAATATGGCAAGCTCTTACACTCAATTCAGGAAATCACTTAAAACTTGGCTATTCTCCCAGGCATATAACTGAACTCGCTATTTTGCGACTGCAACCGTTCCCCCCTTCAGCGCCAAGAAACCGCCTGGTGTACGCGCGCTTAACAAGTCACTTTTAACATAACATAACAATATGGTGTAGTCCAGTACACTTACTCATGTATGAGATCGAGCTTATTGAGTTGAGCACTAGAAATGGCACAGGAGTAGAGGGCGACCCTCTGTAGTCACACAATAGTCAAGGGTGGATCGCCGCATCCAACTTGGTCTCTCCCAAGTGCTGTGTTGGTAATCGGCACCACGGTGGACCATGTTGAGCTACCCAATATTTGGTGAGTGACACATCAAATGTTAAGACCTCAGCAATTGGTCTACAAAATGATGAATGTGTTCTTAATGGCATTAATGTGTGAACACAAGATTGACATTTTTAGTCCCCTAATATGTAGTCTGTTGTGATAGAAAATAAACCCGAAGATAGAACCAAATTAAAGGGGTTGTACTATCAGAGAATTCAACACTAATGAAAACCGACACACCAGACCATAAAACAGGTCTACAAACTACCAAAAACACCGCCCAAACACTGTTCTGTACAACCAGCCCTTCGCGCACTACCAGATTGCCGTATAGGTCAGGCAGCCCCTGGCGTTGACTGATCAAAATCCACTTCTTCGCTTAGTTAATTTCCTGCTTTTTAGCTGGATACAAGACTGGACTTTGATGCAAATAATCACTGTTTGAATTATTCAGACTCCTGGCTTTGGAAACTCAAAATCCAAATGATGCAAGTGGTGAAAGACACTTCCAGGTTGTTGCTTGGACTGTTGAATGTACAGTGTTTGTGCTTTAACGCAGGTTATTAACAGCCAGAATTGATTTTGACTGAACTTATCCGTCTGTGCCAGCTTTATGCACTTTAGGAAAGTCTCACTCAGAATTTGGCCACTCCTCTCCGGAATATAGTAACAGGGAGAGCTTTTTGCTTCCATCTTGGGTGCTGTGATCTGAATTCAAAAGACACACAAATGATGGACAGAATGTGTAACAAATCAAACATTCTCCCACAATCACAGATCTGGGTTAAATACATTGTTCTTTTGCTCACCACATCACCCCAGTTTAGACCCAGCCATATGCAAATCAGTCTTGACCCTGCTCATCATGGGAACAGTCCAGCCCGAACTGTCAGGCTATGTCCTCCCTGGACCACAAAGAAGCATCCTGGGACCGGTTTCCGGGTATCACCCCTCATCAGTCAGGCTAGCTTGAATCCAGTGACACAATTGAGTTCAGGCATAATTGCAATCAGAGCCAGGACCATTAAACCCTATTGATGAGCACTCAGGATGCCCCAATGAAATGTGTTCTTAAAAGGTATGCATTACTGATATCTAAAGAAATGTGTTAGAATTGCTTTTCTACAAAACTTTTCACATGTGCTCAGGCAAAGGTAGCCTGAGGTGAGCCAGCGCAGCAACCCAGGCTTAAAAAGCAATGACCTCATTTGATCGACGAGCTACCCTCAGTCAGTCAGTTTGTTTATTTTGGAAAAATAGAATTTCCATAAAGCACACAATACAGGCATTCACAAAATACATTACTACATATCTCTGCAAGTTAAAAAAAACGTAACATATCAACAACACGTAAATATCAGCTGCTTCATTTGAAAAGCGCCAAATGATTTTGTAATCTTTGATTGGTTTATCTCTTAGAAATGTGTAAAGGAGTACAGCTGCACTTTTTATGCAAATTGTTCATTTGTCTTCTGTCAGTCGCTGATCAGTTTGTTTCCATTTAGGCACAATTGAGGAGCGACCAATAACCAATATCTCATTTGTCCTGTCTCCATTATTCCCTGTGACTCTGGTTCTCTTTGTCCGTCGCCCTCATTTACCTTTTCCCGGATAAGCCCTGGAACTGACGTGGCTTTCACTGGCGGGACCCACAGATGCCCGTTGTTTGATCCACCCTGGATTATTGCTTCCGCTGCCCCCTCAATCGCCATCCTCGGCTCTGCTCTTCACTCCTTCTCACGGGCACTGTCTGAAACTCCTGACAAGCAGTTCTTAATTTTTTATCATGTTCTCCGTGTCTGGCAGCAATTCTGTCAGGCAAAAACCTTGTCAGCGGAAAAGCTGTCGCGGGATCAGAGGAGACAAAAACAGGTGTCACTGAGGCAGTCAAAACTGAAGGGGAGCGGAGATCAGGCACAAGGGAGGCAGGCAGACAATTACACTAATGCCACTGCTTTGATCTCGTGGCTGTCTGTGATTATCTGGGGGTGCTGAGTTCGCAATTGCCTCGAAGAAAAGTAGACAGGAGACAAGGGGGGAACTTGATAGTTATTAACTGAAGAGGAGGCGGAGTGTCAAAGCTGGCCGGGGTTCAAAGTTTTGCAGAATTGGAAAGGGGGGAAAAAAACTGCAGACTGCATCGTCTGTGAACAAACTGTGGTTCTGCTCTCGGCTACGCAAACCTAGTAGCGATCTGAAAATGTTCAACTTGGAAAGGGATCACAGAGCGGGAAATTAATGAAAGATTTCATTGAGACTTTTTTTTTCTCCTTTTCCAAAGGCCGTTTATTTGTGTGCGCCTGCAGCCCGAGCAGCTTTTTCCATGCTGAGAATTTGTTACAGCAGGATGATGGCGAGGCATGAAAAGGAGGCATTTGCCAGCTCAGAAGTGCTGTTTAGATATGTTTTAAAACACCTATCTTCAACACGCTTTTTGAATACGAAGCGCGGGAGTCCGCGCTTCGTTTTTTTTTTTTTCCGTCTGGATTCGCGCACCCAGCGCGAATTTGGAAGATTGTTTTTAAAAAAAAAATGCTTTTTTGGGCCCTGGGGGTCTTTGTGGGACCCCCTGAGCAGGCCTAGGGGGTCAGGGTGTTTCTACCCTGCCCCCTTTTCTTTTTTTTCACCTTTGTTTTTCTGTTTTCTTGTGACTCGGTTCTACTGAGTCACAAGATGGCTGCCAACACTTCCTGGTTTGGAGTGTTGACAGCCAATTAGAATAAAGCTCGTGGTCGGGAGGGTACGCGAACCCTCCTCGGCCATAGATATCGATATTTTTATTTTTTGATTTTCTCAGCAACTACTGAACGGATTTACACCATTTTACAAAAGGTCGCTTTCTGAAGCAAGCACTACCTTTTTGCCAAATTTGGGGTAATTCCGTTCAGCTGTTCGGGCTGTAGCCTTGCCTAAATTTTCCTATGGGAAATTGATTTTTTGACTCTTATATTTTGAATTTCTCAGCAACTACTGAACGGATTTACACCATTTAAAAAAAAGTCGCTTTCTGAACCAAGCACTACCTTTTTGCAAAATTTGGGGTAATTCCGTTTAGCAGTTCGGGCTGTAGCCTGTCTCAAAATTTCCTATGGAAAATAACATGGGGAAAATGCGTTTTGGGACCCCCCTTTTTTCTCAGCCCCTGCTTGACGAATCACCCCCAAACTTTCAGGATAGGAGCTGACCTGGATAGACTTTATTTTGGGAGAATTTCGCGAAGATTCGTCAAACGACGCCAAAGTTATTAGCAAATCAAAAAATGCTTTTCCTATGGAAACTAGGTTCTAACTATAACTACCCACTGGCGACCGCCAGTAGGTAATATATATATATATATATAAAAATTAAAATAATATAATAAATATAAAAACAGCAATTTAAAACATTCTAAAAAATATATTAATTAAAAAAACTAATAATAAAATGAAACAGTGAAGGAGTTGAACTTTGAAGGGGTTAGATTTACTATTCACACTCCGGTCTAAAGAAGATTAGGGATAACATTGGACTTTGGAGGGGTAAGTAAGTAAGTAATAAGTTTATTGTATAGTTGATTAAAACCATAACAATTTAAAAGAAAATCAACATGATACTCAAAATTTTTCAAAATGTTTCATTAACAATACAAATGAGCAAAATTCCATTATTTGTGTAGTCTGCGCAATATACCTTAATTAAAGTGCCAAGTGCATAGATCTTACCAAATCTAAAATGAACAATTTCATTCACAAGATAAAACATAATCACATAGCCACTAAAATTCATAATCAATATAAAAATGTTCACAATATGGGGTCGACAATAAATACACTAGACTGTTTTGTAAATACGGTGAACCAAGTTACATTAATACCTAAAGCCTTTCCAAGTGCACCAATGGAGCAGTACAATAAAGGGAGACAAAATGATTATTGCACACTAGCATTATCATACGTAGTGCCTCCAGTATACCCGCTTATGCTTGATTCCTACTGGAGTTGTCCCTCCCATTACCTCAGGCCTGCACTCCTGGTGCCTCCGTCTCCAAGGGGAAATGCAAAAATGCAAGGGTGCCTACCAAAGTGCTCAACATAATCTTCTTTTAAGAACAATTAAAATGCAAGGCATTCTTTCTAAGAAGGTTTAAACCCGACAAACGAGCACCATCCATCCTGGGGGACACCATTCTCCGAATCCGATCTTAGTTACACCCCGACTGTTGAGCAGGTAGAACAATACTGATTATGAATGATGTAATTGATAACTGACGTTGTTTCAAAGGAAGGGCTGTTTCCCGAGTATTCAACAATGATTGATTTAAAATATTCACAAATTCGGCACATCTCCCCAGCCCCCCAGGTGATCTACTACTGAAGCAAAAGAAAGATACATGTGAACAAGAATGAACTCCCTCTGCCAGAAAAATAGGCTTTAACAATATTCTCCTTTGATGATCTAAGGCAGGGCAACAGCATAACAACTGAAACCATGATTCTTGATAAATATGGCATAGCCTGCAGTTATTGTCGCCCTCTTAACCAGCCCAGCGCGGGTTAAAATCCCTTATTGGTAGCGCAAGCACTCCCATATAAAGGATTTGAGCCCGAGTAGTTGCATTAATGGGATCCAAAAAGTATTTGTGTGGCTTCCCAAGATAAAAAGAATGCTTAGAGGCTGCGCCAACCCTCGTCACTCAATGGTGAGTAAATCCTGTTCCCAGGAAGTCACTTTCATTTGCTTGTTAATAGCTGTCTTCAATGTCAGATATGGGATGTCACCATCCCCAAGGCAGAAGCTTTAATCTTGAGTAACAGAATCGCTTCATTAAGTTCACTGGACCATGGGTTAGCTGGTTTTTCATGAATGGTTTTCAAAAGCAGTAGCGGTCGATGGTGGGAGTGCCGCCGGGCGCTGACGTGGGGCGGGGGGTAGTAAACTATGGATTACGGCCGATTACAGGTAAGTACACATATGAATAAATGAAACGAATTTCGTTGCGCGCGCTGCATCGCATTTGGCGATGCAGCGCGAGAAACGAAATTTGTTTTATTTATTCATATGTGTACTTACCTGTAATCGGCCGTAATCCATAGTTTACTACCCCCCCCACCCTGCCCCTCCCCCGCCCCACGTCAGCGTCCGGCGGCACTCCCACCACCGACCGCTACTGTTCAAAAGATATTTTACCAAGTTCTTGGGAGCCGTCCTGCACTTGATGTAGTATTTTAACATGGATGCCTTACACTTGATTGATTGAATTACTAACCCTAGCTCAAGTCTTAATCTGGAGTGTCGGACATGTCGCGGTTGATGGAATAGTTTTTGTATGCTCAAATGTGACTTAACTCCAACGTATCATCCAGTGCACCAGGATAAGCAAAGTGACCATACTGCAGGGCTGGGGTTAAGGTTGCCTTTATAACTCTTAAGATAGGGGAAGCAGAAGCGCTACTTAATAAGCAATTCAATTGTCCAATTTCATAAGTAATGGCTGCCGCCTTCTTGTTAAGGTCTTTAACGTGGGCAACAGCAGAACCAGTTTCGCTAAACCACACACCCAGATATTTATAATGCCTAGCTATAGTAATGGCCTTGCCTTCCAGTTGCCAAGTTGCCAACTTCTTCCTTCGGTAACCACCGAATATCAGGACTTTAGTTTTGGACTGATTCACCATTAGATGGTTAGCCTTGTTAAATCTGCTCAAGGCGTCTAAAGCCCTTTGCAAACCTACTTGGTATGATCCATAACCACGATATCGACAGCGTATTGAATTATTTGTAAACGGACTGAGCTTAGTTTAGGTGGAACCAAACTGCAGCGGTCCAGTTCTTTCCCTAGAACAGCTGTGTACAAATTAAACTGCATGAGTGCCAAAACACAACCCTGTTTTAGCCCACAGTTTGTTTTTACTTTCTGTGTTACCCTCATTGAGCTAGTTTTCACCAGAACCCAGGTATCTGTATGTAATGATATTATAGCTCTTAGCAGATTTGATGGTATACCCCAAGCCGCAAGCTTCCTCCAGAGGATAGCCCTGTCCGCCCTATCAAAAGATGTGCTGTAGTCAATAAAACAGCACAAGAGAGGTGGTCTATTCCTCTGAAGGGCATGGTACCTGAGGACAGAGAGAGCTTGAATATTGTCTACCGTGGATGCCCCTGCACTAAATCCTGTTTGAAAGAATGGCAAAATGCCCTCCTCAGCCACCCAGGATTCTAAATGTTCTAATAAAATTTCGGCATAGACTTTTGCCTCAATGTCAAGTAGGGTAACCAATCTATAATTTGTGGCCAGAGTCCGATCTCCGCTCTTAAATATGAGGCATAAAATAGTGGCGGTGTGTCCATTAGGGCGCTGGGGCATTGCCCCACAAGCCGCCCACGCCCGCAGCTCCCGACATTAAGATAATGCATGTCAGTCACGGTGAGTCAGCATGACGCCGGACCGCCCACCCCCTTCAGAGTCTGAAGGGGGTGGGCGGTCTAGCGTCATGCTGACTCACCTGACTGACATGCATTGTAGGGCCGGCAGGGGGTGGCGCGGAGCACACAGCAGGCAGCAGCACAAGTGCGCATGCTGGGCTTAGGTCGGAGAATTTTTCTGACCAGCCCAGTCATGCGCACTAGTGTTGCGTCTGGCTGGCGGCTGCGCATTAGGAGAGCGAGGGTTGAGCAACGCTGCAACCCTCGGTCTCCTAATGGGCAGGTGGGCGGCGAGTACCCCTGCTAAGCCAATCCTGGCGCTGCTGGAGCAGCGCCAGTATTGACTCAGAGGGGTTGCCACTCCAGTCAGTGACGCGGACGTTGAAGGCGCCAACGCGGGAGTCAGACCCCGGCCCAGGAACAGAGGCGGCGCGGACCCGGTAAGTTGTTTGCTTTATTTTAGTCTTCCCCGCGCGACCCCCCCCGCAAGTATTGCGAGCGCCGCGACTGTCTTTCAGATGTTACATGCTGTCAGAGTTTGTTAGCTGCTATTTCCGTGTAAGTTGTTAGAAACTTTCCGATGTTGTTAGTGCTGTAAAAGATTATCAGATGCCGTTATTCGATGTGACATGTTGTTAGTAAATGCTGTCTCGGGTGTTGGCCCTAACATAGAGGAGTTTGTGATATAATCACTCCAAATGCTACACACATGCGGGCAGGGCCGTCCATGCAGAGCAGAGCGGGATTTGTCGCATGTCCGTTTATTTTCCTACTGGTTTCTCCGCCTCTCCTGACACATGTTGTTCCCTGTTCTTCTCTTAAGTAAACAGGCGGCCGCTGTGCTATCAACAAGGCTGTGGTTTATTTTCATAACGTGTCCCGTGCCTCCAGCCGGTGGGAGGCCCTGGGACCGTTCCCGTGTGTTGAGAGAGGGCCAGCGGGTCGCCTCCCAGGGACGGTCCTTTGAAGCCTGCATGGCCGGGGAACAGCTGGTGTTCTCGGCCGTGGCCTTGTCGAGAGGGGGGCTTCTAGTGTCCTTACACTCGGCAAAGACCATCGTGCACAGTCTACGGTGGGTGGAAGGGTCGATGGGTACGGGTACAGGCCCTGGTGTGTCGTGGTGGTTCCTTACACAGGCTGAGCTCTGCAGGTGATTACTGGCACAGACCATGCTGTACATTTTAGGAACGGGCTTTGCTTGCGGTTGGTTTCTGTCAGGTTTGGTTGGGCAGTTGCGTTGCATGGACTCTGCTGGCTGGTCGACGCTGGGAAGTCGGTTGCTGACGTAGGCTGACAGGTCAGTTGTGTGATTCACGCGCCATGTGGGGCAGTTGGGGACTGCCACAGGCGGTGCCGTGTTTTGGTTACTTGCACAGTGCGTTGGTTACGGGTACAGGTTGAGAAGGGCAGTTGGGGACTGGCACGGACTGTACTGGGGCTGGGTTCTTGTACAGTCTGTGCTGATGCTCGGTTTCTGGCCCAGTCTATAGTAGGCTTAGCTGGCAGGTCAGCGCCACGGCTTTAATTGCACAGTAAACAGATGTCTCCTTCAATGTTTGTCCTCTGTGCACGAGACACACTAAGGCCCTTCTTCCTCACGTAGGTAGCGCCCACCCCACACCACACACAGAGATCCAGGCGCTGGTCCGTCGGGTGGTGGTGTGAGAACAGTACCTCACGCTGCGGAGTATGGTGGAGGTTAGTAGAATAATGCATTAATTGCTTGGTATAGGATCACACCGTGGGTCAGGGGGATTCTGGACTCCTGCAGTCTGACCTTGGTGCAGTGACCAGCAGTGCACACTCCCTCCTGCACAACCTAGAGGGCCTAAAATGTTCGTGTGTGCTTGGCCTGTACTGACAAGGGGTGGGGGGGGGGCTGTAGCTGTGCAGTAGGCCAGTACTCGCAGGTTTATTAGTGACTACAGAGGAAGGGCTTGTGGCTGGGCCTCAGGCCTGTACTACAGTCTAGCACGTCTGTGTATGCCTAGTCTGCTGTGTGTGCCTGTGTCCCTCACTGACCCGTGCCTGCGTCCCTCACTGCCCCAAGCATGGTGCTCGCAATTCTCCATGATTGTGTAGTCTGCTGTGTTCATGTGTCCTGCACTGTCCTGTCCCTGTCCCGCAGCATGCCATGTGCGTCTTGCTTTGCTCCATGCTGAATTAAGCACTTGTTGAAAGCGGGCAAAAGACTGCACGCGGTGCTTCCATAGAAGAACTATAAAGAAAGACACTGGAGAAATGTGCTTTTCAAATGTATTTAGTGAGCAATAGAATTGGCTTCATAGCACTGTGATGGGAAGCGCCGGGATAGCAATCGTTCCGATTGACAACCTTTTTCTTGTCATCATTAAACTGTGCTAAAACTGATAGCTTATTAAACCAGGGTTGCTTTTCTGTATTATAGTTAATAACTCAGCAAAACAACAGACTTGTCTAGGGAAGCCCCATGCCGCTGTATAAGCACACATTTGTTCTGTTGTACAGTTCGTCCCACAAGTCCAGGCATCGGCTGTTTCTTCCAGTTAAGAATAATGGGGCAGATTTACGAGTCCTGGCGCATCCCTGCAAATCAGCAGAGATGCGCCAGGAAACGTGCGACACGCAATGCTATCCTTGCGCCACCACGGATGCGCCGCATTTACAATGCGGCGCGCCATGGCACAAGGATAGGCAGATGCGTGTCGCATCTGCAGCGTAAGGTTGGCGCAGTGCTGAAGTCGTGTCGCGGGCGCGACGCAACTCCAACACTGTGCCAACCCGGCCTATCTGCAACATGGTGCGTCACGCCTTACGCCTGCTTCAAGCAGGCGCAAGGTATTGACGCAGCGGCGTCGAAAAGTGACTGAGTGAAATCTTGTAGATTTCACTCAGGCACTTTCCGAGGCGTTCCTGCGCCGAACGCCCACCCTGCGCCAGAACGCCCACATGAAACCTGACGCAGGTTTCATGTGGCGCAGAGCTTTACAACGTGACGCATCTCCCTAGATGCGTCACGTTGTAAATCCGTCGCAGCATGGCGCTAGCTTTACGGCGCCGCTGCGTCACAAAAGTGACGCAACGGCAGCGCAAATGTGGCGCAAGGGGCTTGTAAATCTGCCCCATTATGTTTACTATGGTGGATTATGCATTGTGGAATAGGGTAGTCCGTCATCTTTCATATTTTCCATCTGTTTTTCCCCAACATCTCCTGCTTTCGACCCGTTTGTTGCCTTAAACATTTTGTACTTGCTACTACTTTTTACGTCCTCAGAGTGGTTGGTATAATGATCGATCATGCAAGAGTTTACGATTAGGATAGCTTGTTTTGCTCATTAAATCGTGCCATGCAAAGTCACGGCGCTTTTTCACATCTGATTGAAGCCATTACGACTGGCGTCTGAGTTTGGCTAAGACAGATGTATTATCTGAATTAACCCGTAACCTTCTCAGAGATTTTGCGGCTACATTGTCTGGTCAGACTCTGATTAGATTCGCCATCTCTGTATTCAAGCATATGCACTTTATTATAATGATACAGCATTACTGCAGCGAATACTCTAGACGAGAGTGCAATAATTAAATTATGACTGCATTGCAAAAGAAAGTCGTAAAAAGAGCAGGACACCACGCAATGGTCTACATTGTGCGTAAAAGTGATATAATGGCAATGACGTGTGTCTAGTGCACTTTGTATCTTCTATTTTACCTGCAATAACGTGATCGTCAGTAGAAGGTATAAATTCAATGAGCTGCTGACATGAGAGAAAATAATTGAACATAAACTGTACACTAGCTGAAAGTAATATCCATGCTCCATCGAGCTGTGTAGTTTATAGTTGGCAGCATAACTTATATTGCAGATTTTAAAAACGTTGTAAGAAATCATTCATGATGTGCTTCGTTGCTCTATAAGATCAGCTATAATGTATGCATTCTGACGTGCCGCATTGATTTCCCCTTATGTATGGCTATAATAATTGTGTCACTTCACATAGACAAATGCGCGCCTTTCAGAAACCGAAGCAAACTTGGCTAGAAAAATTCCAATGCACTTTGCATTAATTGATTTCAATATTATAGGGTATGTGTTTTATTTCGATGCCTAACAATGGCGGAATTGTCTAACTATTTTTTCATTTTAAAATCTCCCAAAAATGTTGCTTCTTTCTAAAAGCAACATGGCATGTAGACGGCGTATTAGTCTGCATGGATATCACCCACAGGTGTTTCTACAAGACAGCGCCAAAATGTGCTTTATGGTAACTTAGGAGCACAGTGGCGGTGCTCACCGGTGTGAAAAGGGTAGCTGTTACACTTCGTGGAATGGTGCATTTTGGTTTAAAACGGATTTTTGCTGGACGCAGGTTGTCTTTGACGGTAATGTCTTTGGTTGAGGGGTGGGCACAGGGTACCAGTGTCTTGGGCACTTTGCCTATTAAACGTGTTTCTTTACTGACTTCGGCTTCGCTATGTCACTTCATAACCCAGCCGGGACACACATTACAAAAGGAACGCCCTGCACAAGGGGCCTGGGAGGGCATGAGAGTTGTCCTTGAGGTGTGGGTGATCTGTCTTTCTGGCAGCTCGTTCAGTGCCTCAAGGCGCACGGGTAGGGTGGAAGCACATCCGATTTAGGCGAATTGACTCACACCATTTAATATGGTGAGGAAATAAGGGTATGTCCTGTGCACTTTGTGTATTAGAGTCAGCCTCCCTCTTTTTATTGTGCAGTGCTTGGTGATTAGCGGTGCAATTTGAACAGTGTGTATGTAGCAAAATTCAAAATGTTCTTGTGCTGAGAAACAGTATATTGGGTCGCAGTATTAGACTGTTGCAGTAATCTAGTTTACTATTAGCAAGCAGTGTGTTAATCAGAACATTAGTAGTGTGGACGGGTAATGCGCTTGGGGTTATTTCTTCTGTTAAGTAGCTGTAATCAACTCATGGTAGC
This sequence comes from Calotriton arnoldi, assembly GCA_963921515.1. Lineage (NCBI taxonomy): Eukaryota > Metazoa > Chordata > Amphibia > Caudata > Salamandridae > Calotriton > Calotriton arnoldi. The sequence continues at coordinate 693,861 of CAWUFW010009441.1, read as the reverse complement.
TGTGAATGCTCTGAAGAACTGTAGTCACAAACTAGGATTAAATAGGGTCCTTAAGTTCCAGGCAGAGGAGGAATAAAGAAGAACATCATTGGGATCACCATCATTTAAAGGGTAAAAAAAGACAGGTCCAGGACAGAACCATGGGGCTCACTAACAGGTAGGAGGGCAGGTGGCAAGTGGAGGAGCAGCAGAAGGCCAAGAAAAATCAATCGGTGAGATAGGAGATTGTTAGACCTGGCGTCATTGGCGCGGGTCTCCCTTCCTCTTTTCCCTTCTGACCTTTTATGTTGGCTGGATTTAGATGCTCTGGGCGCTGTGCCACTGCCAATCAGTGACACAGCGCGAATGCTCCCTGTGTAAAGATAACTGCATGAATTGGAATAATCATAATTGGCTCGTTTGGTTTACCTGTCAGTCCCTAGTATCAGTGCACTGCGTGTGCCCAGGGCTGATAGACCAAATACTGCTGGTGGGTCGGCAGCACTGATTTGCGCTACCCACCGAAGCAGCTTTGAAAGTATGTCTGTGTAGCATGTTCTAATAGCGAGTTACCCTCCATTTCACTGTTCGCTATTGCGAGGCCACCCGTTCTCATAGGCCAGAATGTGCAGGCTGAGTATTGCATGCCTTAATCCTCCCTGCCCCCAGGAACCTGATAGGAACGTCGAATTTGATATGTGTAAGCTCAGAACATGGAGATGCATCTTTTAGTAAGGATTATTAGCGTAGCCCGTGTTCGAAAATGCCTCTACTAGAAACGAGGTATTTTCTGGTCTGAAGCTTTTCTGTAGGCTTTTGCTAGCGTGTGTATTGGCCGTCTGGTTTTGGAGCAGCAGGGCCAGCTGGGTCAGACCTGGCCGGAGAGAGAGATCGGCATTTAGAGTATGGGGAGGGGTGACTCTTTGATCCGAGCAGGGCCGTGCCTGGCAAGGTGAATGATGGCTCCATCTCCCACTGGGCGTCTGATAGCAGACCCCCAGATTCCCAAAGGGCAGGATGTCGCCTCATAAACCAAGTGCTCCCCGACCCCACTGAACTGGTTCTGACTGGATGCAGTGATTTGTGACTGCAGAGAACAAAGACTTTCTAGGAATAAAGCGCTGCGCTGAATCCTGTTTGGGTGTGTTCCTTCTGGATGTCAAGACGAAACTCTGTCCGAGCGGACAGAGGAAAGGACTTTAAAACTTTCACCAAGCTTGCTGAAGAAACTACCCAAGGGCCTGAATTGAGAGCGCCTCCTGCTGAAGTCTCAGGGACATGAGACTTCACCCCATCAGCTGCCCGAATTCCTTCGCTAGGAATTCTACTTGCAGGTGAGGCCTCCGTCGAGTAATCCGGAACCTCTAGTTCTACTGTGAGGAACGCGGACTGGTAACCTTTGTGAATTCTGTGTGTGGGCCGCCGCAGCTAAGAGAGAGCTGCCGCCGCTGAGTACCCGCCTTACTTTGAATCTGCAGAACCTGCGCTGAAACTGTGTGGGCCGCCGCAGCTAAGAGAGAGCTGCCGCCGCTGAGTGCCCGCCTGAATTTGAATTTGCAGAACCTGCGCTGAGACTGTGTGGGCCGCCGCAGCTAAGAGAGCTGCCGCCGCTGGATGCCCGCACTCGTGTTAATTGTGCCACATCGTGGATTGTCCTTTGAGCCGCCGCAGCTAAGAGAGAGCTGCCGACGCTGAGTGCTCGCACCGTTGCTAACTTGACATCACCGTGATTTGTCCTGTGAGCCGCCGCTGCTCAGAGAGAGTTGCTGCCGCGGAGTGCTCGCACCCTTGCTAATTGTGCATCATCGTGATTTGACCTGTGAGCCGCCGCAGCTAAGAGAGAGCTGCCGCCGCTGAGTGCTCGGACCCCTGCTAACGGTGCATCCTCGTGAATTGTCCTGTGAGCCGCCGCAACTAAGAGAGAGCTGCCGCCGCCGAGTGCTCGCACCCTTGCTAACTCTGCATCATCGTGATTTGACCTGTGAGCCGCCGCAGCTAAGAGAGAGCTGCCGCCGCTGAGTGCTCGCACCCTGGTTAACTTTACATCCTTGTAATTTGTCCTGTGAGCCACCGCAGCTAAGGGAGAGCTGCCGCCGCGGCGTGCTCGCACCCTTGCTAACTTTGCATCATTGGGATTTGTCCTGTGGGCCGCCGCAGCTAAGAGAGAGCTGCTGCCGCTGAGGGCCCACGTCTTTGTCAACCTTGCACCATCGTGAATCGTCCTGTGGGCCGCCGCAGCTTGGAGAGTGCTGCTGCCGCCGCGAGCCCACCACGGAGCTGCACGACGAGAGTCATCGCCACCACCAGCCCAGGCCGCTGCAGCCGCGTGCTGCTGCCGCTGAGGGCCCGCCTGTCCCTGAGTGCCCAAATCGCTGCGAGTGCACTTTGTGGACCACTGCCATCGAGAACTTTGGTCGCTGGGAGTCCGCCTGTCACCGTCTCTGCTTCTTCGAGAAGCTACGTGCTGGGTCCCCGTCCGACGGCAGGTATCGGGTGCGCAACGGGTCGCGTAGACCCAGGCCTTGAACTCAGTCAGTGCCACGTCCTGGTGAACACGTATTGCCCTGTTTTTAAGTCCCTAATGATTTACATGCCTGATGACTGGTTAAAACGCTTCTGAGAGTCTCGTACCAAACCTTAGATAAAGATACTGTTTTTTTCTATACCTACCTGAGTTGTGTCCTTTTGTGGTGTCGTTACTGACTGATTGTGCATGGTCGTAAATGCTTCACACACTGCCTCTGAGATAGGCCTAACTGCTCGTGCTACGTTACCACAGGGTTGAGCAGGGGTTATCGAAGGGGGTAGCCCACTTGCCCTGACTTGGGGAGAAGGGTCCCTATTTGGACAGTGGCGCCAGCCATTGCCAACTAGAGACCCCCATTTCCAACATTGGCGGTCAGCGGTGAGGATCAGAACTTGCATTTACGATCCACGTACAATAACTGGTAGACACCACTAGTGAGTACAGACCAAAGCGCAGACACGCGCGTTTTTTTTTTTTTTCTCTCTCTCTCTCCGATTTTTTTTTTTGTTGGTTGTTTAGTATTGAATTGTTGATCGCAGCCATGAGTACTGCTAACATGGGAAAGCCAACCTCCAATGCTTCGGAGGATCTCGCCTTTGAGGAGGGAAGATTAGATACCTATACTGCCAAACAGCTGAAGTCATTTTGTAAGCACTTCGCAGTTCCCATGATAGGTCTCTCTAGGAAGGAGGAGTACCACAGGGCGCTGAAGGCCTGGTGGGAAGCGAGAGAGTCCGCTGTGGATGAGGAAGAGAATGCTGGAGGGCAGCCGGATGACGCAGTAGAGGGGGGGGGAGATAGAACACCCTCCAATCCAGGTACTAGTGTATCCCAAAGGAGCCTGACCCCAGAAGAACTGGAGGACAGGGAGAGAGATAGGAGGCATAGTTTGGAGATGGCTAAATTGGAAGGTCAGAAGGACCTTGAGAGTAAGAAGTTAGACATTGAGAAAAATCGATTGTCATTTGAACTTGAGAAAATGAGAATGGAACATGAGAGAATGTTGAGGGAGATAGAGATCAGGGCGAGGAGTGTCCCGGTCTCCCCTCTGGTGGCAGCATATCGTTAGTAACTCCTGAGAATAGAGTTTATATTCTTAAGGATGTCATTAAGGATTTTCACAAGAGTGAGGATATTGGGCAATGGTTTGCCGCATATGAGATAGCAATGGTGTCCCACCGGGTCCCTGAGCAGGATTGGGGAGCGGGATTGTGGGGGCGCTTTGTGAGTGATGGTAGGGATACCCTGTTGGACCTGCCTGAGGAGAGCAGGATGGTGTATGCCCATATGAAAGAAGCTTTGATGACCCGTTATGGTTTGACCCAAGAAATGTACAGGCAGAGGTTTAGGACCTGTAAGAAGTTAGAGGGTACCATGTGGGTTAAATATGTGTCTTTTTTCTGCAGAGCAATGGATCGCTGGGTAAAAGGTAGCAAAGTGGAAACTTTCGAGCAATTGTATGATTTGTTTGCGTGGGAGCATTTGTCCAGTAACTGTTTTCCAGAGCTATGCCAGCACCTGATTGATAGCAAGCTGACTAACCCTAGGAAGCTTGCTGAGGAGGCGGACCGCTGGGTGAGCACCCGGGTCCGCAAAGGTTTTGTGGGAGACTTCGCCCGAGGTGGGCAGGGTCCCCAGCAGAAAAGTGGGGGGGGATAAGGGTAAACAGAGGGAGTTCCAGAGAGGGCCCCAAAGTAATTCCCAAGGGAACCAAGCAGTGGTGTCCCAGCCTCCCCCTGAGAAGAAGCCAGTGGTCCTGACAGGTAGGCCTGTTCATAGGGGGCCCCTTACTTGTTTCAAGTGTGGTCAAGTGGGCCACCGGTATTATGACCCCCAGTGTCCCCAGAGGGACCCCAATGCATCCCCTCAAGCACCACCCCGTGCACCATCCCGCCAGATTGCCAGTGTAGCCCTGGGGGGGGGAGGAAATGGAGGTCCAAGGTGGATGGGATCCTGTAGAGTTAACCCTTGTCTCACTAGGGGACTTCGAGAAGTTCCCTAACCCCACACAGCCGACCAACACTCAGAAGTACCGGCAGTGGGTGACCATCAATGGCCATAGGGTGGAGGCTCTCAGGGACACCGGAGCTAGTGTGACTGCTGTCAGCTCCCGGTTGGTGTCCAAAGAGCAAGTTTTCCCCCATGCATTCTGCCCTGTAGTGTCAGCAGACAACTCAGAGAGCCAGTGTGAAGTGGCTCAGGTTCCCTTCGAGTGGGGGGGGGGTCACAGGAACTCTTCAAGTGGCTGTGAGGGCCACCATGCCTGTAGTCTGTTTGTTGGGCAACAATCTGGAGAACTCCCCGTGGGCTACGGTGGAGAGAAAGTCTCATTTGGAAATGTTGGGGTTGCCTCAGTGGGCGTGTGTGACCACTCGGTCCATGACAGCTCAGAAGGACGTTCAGGAGGGTCTGGAGCCTGAAAGTATGGCCCAGGCCCCTGCCTCACAGAGAAGGGGTAGGGGGCGTGGTAAACCGGCCCCCACGGTTCCCACGGTCCTGGAGGGAGCAGACCTTGAGGGGGATGCCCTGGGACCTACAGGGGAACAAGTGGCCGAACTGGGGGACCTACCGGAGCTGACCCATTGGCAGCAGGAAGGGGGGACCTCCAGGGAGGAATTTTGCTAGCAGCAGAGAACCTGCCCTTCTCTTGAGGGGGTGCAGCGACAGGCCGCCGCCCAGGCAGTAGGTGACCAGACAGGGTCACATTGGATCTATTGGGAGAACGACCACCTTTACAGCGAGCCTAAGGTTGCTGAGCCTGGGTCAGCCCGTGTGCTGGTGGTACCCCAGCGCTTCAGGACCTTCCTACTGGAGTTGGCTCATGATGTGCCACTGGCCGGACATTTGGGGCAGACCAAGACCTTTGAGAGGCTGGTCACCCACTTCTATTGGCCCCAGATGCGCAGGAGCTCCGATGCTCACTGCAGAACGTGTGAGACTTGCCAGGCAAGTGGGAAGAGTGGGGGGAAGATTAAGGCCCCACTACAGCCCTTTCCCGTGGTGAGCACCTCATTCGAAAGAGTGGGCATTGATATTGTGGGGCCTCTGGATCCCAAGATAGCCATGGGCAACAGGTTCATCCTGGTCTTGGTGGACCATGCCACCCGGTACCCTGAGGCCATCCCGCTCAGGACAGTGACGGCCCCCGTGGTGGGACGGGCACTGATGGGGATTTTCTCCCGTGTGGGATTCCCCAGAGAGGTGGTGTCCGATAGGGGAACTAACTTCATCTCCAAATACATGAAGTCTCTGTGGGAGGAGTGTGGGGTAACGTATAAGTTCACCACTCCTTACCACCCCCAGGGTAATGGGCTGGTTGAGAGATTCAACCGGAACCTTAAGGGCGTGATTATGGGCCTGGGCGAGCCCATGAGGCGTAAGTGGGATGTCCTCTTACCTTGCCTGTTGTTTGCTTACCGTGAGGTACCACAGAAGTCCTTAGGGTTCAGTCCCTTTGAGCTGCTCTATGGTCACCCAGTAAGAGGGCCTCTGAGCCTGGTCAAGGAAGGCTGGGAGCAATCTCCCAGGAAACCTCCCAGGATGTGTTTAGTTACATGCTGGCCTTCAGGAACCAGACTCGGCGTTTCAGGAAACTTGCTGAGGCAAACCTGGAAACCAGCCAGGAAGAGATGAAACGCTGGCACGATCAGAATGCCACTCTGATCGAGTTTCAGCCTGGACAGAAGGTTTGGGTCATGGCCCCGGTGGAGCCCTGTGCGCTCCAGGATAAGTGGACCGGCCCCTTTGAGGTGGTGGAGTGCAAGAGTCCTGTTACCTACGTGGTGGACTTGCAGTCTCCCAGGAACCCCTTGCGGGTCCTGCATGTTAACCGCCTGAAGCCCCACTTTGAGAGGTCCGAAGTGGGCATGCTTCTGGCCACAGATGCTGGGATGGAGGAGGAGAGCGAGCCCCTTCCTGACCTCCTGTGTACAGGGGAGCGAGATGGGTCAGTGGAGTGTGTGGTCCTCTCCACCACACTGACCCCTGAGCAGCAGGGTGATTGTCGCCACCTGGTGGGGCAATTCAGTGATCTGTTCTCCTTGGTACCTAGTGTCACTGATTGGTGTGTCCATGACGTGGACACCGGGGACAGTCCTCCCATTAAGCACAAGGCTTACCAAGTGACTGACCGGGTAAGGGCCTACATTAAGGATGAGGTTACCAAAATGTTTGCCCTTGGTACCACCCCTGAACTTCGGTTCTGTGTGGACTATCGGGGCCTCAATTCAGTCACGAAGACTGACGTGCACCCCATCCCCAGAGCTGATGAGCTCATAGATCGGTTAGGGGCTGCCAAATACCTCAGCACATTTGATTTGACATCTGGGTATTGGCAGATCGCCTTGACCGAGGGGGCAAAGGAGAGGTCAGCCTTCTCCACACCCGATGGGCACTACCAGTTCCGGGTGATTCCCTTTTGAATGAAGAATGCCCCTGCCACCTTTCAGAGGCTGGTCAACAGGGTGTTGGTCGGGCTGGAAGACTTCAGTGCCGCCTACCTGGATGACATTGCGGTGTTTAGCTCCTCTTGGGAGGACCACCTGCGCCACCTCTGGGAGGTATTGATGGCACTGCGGAAGGCAGGCCTCACAATCAAAGCCAGTAAGTGCCAGATTGGGTAGGGTTCTGTAGTGTATTTGGGGCACCAGGTAGGGAGCAGCCAGGTGGCGCCCCTTCAGCCCAAGATTGAAACTATCCTGGCATGGGAACCCCCCAAGACTCAGACGCATGTGAGAGCCTTCTTAGGACTCACAGGGTACTACAGGAGGTTTGTCAAAGGACATGGTAACATTGTTGCACCCTTGACTGAGCTGACTTCTAAGAAGCAGCCAAAGAAGGTAAACTGGACTGACACCTGTCAGAACGCTTTTGACGCCCTGAAGACTGCCATGTGCACTGCACCCATGCTTCAGGCGCCCGACTTTTCAAAGGAATTCGTTGTCCAGACAGACGCCGCAGAGCATGGTATAGGGGCTGTTCTGTCACAGATCAATGAGGAGGGACTAGACCAACCGGTAGCCTTCCTAAGCAGGAGGTTACTTCCCCGGGAACAGAGGTGGAGTGCAATTGAGGGTGAGGCATTTGCTGTGGTCTGGGCGCTGAAGAAGCTGAGGCCATATTTGTTTCGGGACTCACTTCCGGGTTCAGACAGACCACAGGCCCCTTAGATGGTTGATGCATATGAGGGGTGAGAATCCCAAGTTGTTGAGGTGGTCCATTTCCCTACAGGGTATGGATTTCACGGTGGAACACCGCCCTGGTACAGAGCACGCCAATGCTGACGGTCTGTCCAGGTTCTTCCGCCTTAGTGATGAGAACTCCCAAGGGAATGGTTAGTTCTCCCCACATTTCAGCTGGAGGGGACGTGTGTTAAACCTGGCATCATTGGCGCGGGTCTCCCTTCCTCTTTTCCCTTCTGACCTTTTATGTTGGCTGGATTTAGATGCTCTGGGTGCTGTTCCACTGCCAATCAGTGACACAGCGCAAATGCTCCCTGTGTAAAGATAACTGCATGAATTGGAATAATCATAATTGGTTCGTTTGGTTTACCTGTCAGTCCCCAGTATCAGTGCACTGCGTGTGCCCAGGGCTGATAGACCAAATACTGCTGGTGGGCCGGCAGCGCTGATTTGCGCTACCCACCGAAGCAGCTTTGAAAGTATGTCTGTGTAGCATGTTCTAATAGCGAGTTACCCTCCATTTCACTGTTCGCTATTGCGAGGCCACCCGTTCTCATAGGCCAGAATGTGCAGGCTGAGTATTGCATGCCTTAATCCTCCCTGCCCCCAGGAACCTGATAGGAACGTCGAATTTGATATGTGTAAGCTCAGAACATGGAGATGCATCTTTTAGTAAGGATTATTAGCGTAGCCCGTGTTCGAAAATGCCTCTACTAGAAACAAGGTTTTTTCTGGTCTGAAGCTTTTCTGTAGGCTTTTGCTAGCGTGTGTATTGGCCATCTGGTTTTGGAGCAACAGGGCCAGCTGGGTCAGACCTGGCCGGAGAGAGAGATCGGCATTTAGAGTATGGGGAGGGGTGACTCTTTGATCCGAGCAGGGCCGTGCCTGGCAAGGTGAATGATGGCTCCATCTCCCACTGGGCGTCTGATAGCAGACCCCCAGATTCCCAAAGGGCAGGATGTCGCCTCGTAAACCAAGTGCTCCCCGACCCCACCGAACTGGTTCTGACTGGATGCAGTGATTTGTGACTGCAGAGAACAAAGACTTTCTAGGAATAAAGCGCTGCGCTGAATCCTGTTTGGGTGTGTTCCTTCTGGATGTCAAGACGAAACTCTGTCCGAGCGGACAGAGGAAAGGACTTTGAAACTTTCACCAAGCTTGCTGAAGAAACTACCCAAGGGCCTGAATTGAGAGCGCCTCCTGCTGAAGTCTCAGGGACATGAGACTTCACCCCATCAGCCGCCCGAATTCCTTCGCTAGGAATTCTACTTGCAGGTGAGGCCTCCGTCGAGTAGTCCGGAACCTCTAGTTCTACTGTGAGGAACGCGGACTGGTAACCTTTGTGAACTCTGTGTGTGGGCCGTCGCAGCTAAGAGAGAGCTGCCGCCGCTGAGGGCCCGCCTTACTTTGAATCTGCAGACCCTGCGCTGAAACTGTGTGGGCCGCCGCAGCTAAGAGAGAGCTGCTGCCGCTGAGTGCCCGCCTGAATTTGAATCTGCAGAACCTGCGCTGAAACTGTGTGGGCCGCCGCAGCTAAGAGAGAGCTGCCGCCGCTGAGTGCCCGCCTTACTTTGAATGTGCAGAACCTGCGCTGAAACTGTGTGGGCCGCCGCAGCTAAGAGAGAGCTGCCGCCGCTGAGTGCCAGCCTGAATTTGAATCTGCAGAACCTGCGCTGAGACTGTGTGGGCCACCGCAGCTAAGAGAGCTGCCGCCACTGGATGCTCGCACTCGTGTTAATTGTGCCACATCGTGGATTGTCCTTTGAGCCGCCGCAGCTAGAGAGAGCTGCCGCCGCTGAGTGCTCGCACCGTTGCTAACTTGACATCACCGTGATTTGTCCTGTGAGCCGCCGCAGCTCAGAGAGAGTTGCTGCCGCGGAGTGCTCGCACCCTTGCTAATTGTGCATCATCGTGATTTGACCTGTGAGCCGCCGCAGCTAAGAGAGAGCTGCCGCCACTGAGTGCTCGCACCCCTGCTAACGGTGCATCCTCGTGAATTGTCCTGTGAGCCACCGCAACTAAGAGAGAGTTGCTGCCGCGGAGTGCTCGCACCCTTGCTAACTGTGCATCATCGTGATTTGACCTGTGAGCCGCCGCAGCTAAGAGAGAGCTGTCGCCGCCGAGTGCTCGCACCCTTTCTAACTGTGCATCATCGTGATTTGACCTGTGAGCCGCCGCAGCTAAGAGAGAGCTGCCGCCGCTGAGTGCTCGCACCCTGGTTAACTTTACATCCTCGTAATTTGTCCTGTGAGCCGCCGCAGCTAAGGGAGAGCTGCCGCCGCGGCGTGCTCGCACCCTTGCTAACTTTGCATCATTGGGATTTGTCCTGTGGGCCGCCGCAGCTAAGAGAGAGCTGCTGCCGCTGAGGGCCCACGTCTTTGTCAACCTTGCACCATTGTGAATCGTCCTGTGGGCCGCCGCAGCTAGGAGAGCGCTGCTGCCGCCGCAAGCCCACCACGGAGCTGCACAACAAGAGTCATCGCCACCACCAGCCCGGGCCGCCGCAGCCACGTGCTGTTGCCGCTGAGGGCCCGCCTGTCCCGGAGTGCCCGAATCGCTGCGAGTGCACTTTGCGGACCACTGCCATCGAGAACTGTGGTCGCTGGGAGTCCGCCTGTCACCGTCTTCGCTTCTTCGAGAAGCTACGTGCTGGGTCCCCGTCCGACGGCAGGTATCAGGTGCACAACGGGTCGCGTAGACCCAGGCCTTGAACTCAGTCGATGCCACGTCCTGGTGAACACGTATTGCCCTGTTTTTAAGTCCCTAATGATTTACATGCCTGATGACTGGTTAAAACGCTTCTGAGAGTCTCGTACCAAACCTTAGATAAAGATACAATTTTTTTCTATACCTACCTGAGTTGTGTCCTTTTGTGGTGTCGTTACTGCCTTATTGTGCATGGTCGTAAATGCTTCACACACTGCCTCTGAGATAGGCCTAACTGCTCGTGCTACGTTACCACAGGGTTGAGCAGGGGTTATCGAAGGGGGTAGCCCACTTGCCCTGACTTGGGGAGAAGGGTCCCTATTTGGACAGTGGCGCCAGCCATTGCCAACTAGAGACCCCCATTTCCAACAGAGATCCACTCTTTGGCTTTACCATCAAACAAGGTGAGATCTGCAAGTAAGGTTGGGTGGCCAGCCTATCAGTGTCTAAGATGTGCTGAGATGAGGAACTTGTAGATAAGCCTGTGAGGGCAGTTTAGGCCCAGCACTAATTGCTTTATTAACCTTCCTGCTTCCTCAAATTTGCTTAAAAATACACCGTTTGTCCACTCTTTTTTCCAAATTTTCTTGGGGGAGTACCCCACCAAACCCCCGTAGGTTGTTCGAGCTCGCTCGCTACGCTCGCTCGCTACGCTCGCTCGCCGCAGTGCAGTACGACAATAATGTTACGCCCAACCACTTTCAAATGTCACCAGCCCCCACTGAAATAAATCCTCTCCAGCCCTCACGTATATCAGCGTTAAAAAAAGAATAAATATAGAGAGCTGACAACACTGTTGCCCAACCTATATGCGTGTCCTTAAAAAGGCCGGCTGGCAGACCATTCGGGCCAGGGGCTCCATCGGATTTCAGCTGTTTTAATACTTTTGCCCCTCCCGACTGTTTGTTAAATTGCACTGAACCAACTGGGTCTCTTCCTCAGGCTGTCCCAGCCCAGCTTCCGGATATTCTTGATGTTGTAGACTTGGTTCAAATACAGCCAAATTTCCTTTAGAGGTTAAAAATGTAGTGGCAGATGGTCCAGTCTCTGTTGGATTGTCAATCTGCTCCACATACAGCTCAACAATATGGCGCACCCAAGCTGCTTCAGAAACTCCATTTTCCCTGATCGTGTTACTATTTCTTAATGTATTAATGTGGGCCCAAAATCGCGCTTGATTAGAATCCTTCAGTCACTGGAAAATTGTGGCCCATTCTTTATTCTTTCTTTCCTTCTGTGCTCCCAGACAATTTTTTTGTGTAACCTTCTAGCCAATTTTACTGCTGCGGCTGAGGCTTTAGATGGATTACACCGGTGGACACGCTGCACTTTAGGCAGCCTTCTTTTGGAAACAATGATTGCCTTGCAAACATTACTGGGCCTTACTGGTTTGTGCCCCCCGTTGAATTTTTGGCCTACCCTTCTGTTCCAATAGATACTTTCGTCGGTTCTCCGTAAGCCTTCCCCACTCATGTAGGGCACCTTCTAGATGATTTGTAGTTAAAATGAGCTCCAGTTCTTTTAAGCAGGTACTAACCATAGCTTTATATTCAGATAGCCACTTAATTCTTCTAACTAGCTTCATGGTCTCTTCCCCTGTTGAGGTACTCACATTGATGGATTTGTCTGCTGGTTTTAGTGCAAGTCTCAGCGTTGTTCTTAATGGATTGTGGTCACTTTCTGCTCTGATTGAGATGTCAAAGTGACCCAATCAAGCGGCCAGACCTGTAGATAAAAAGGTATAATCAATGGTCAATACATTTTTACAGGTTGGTGGGAATATCAACTCCTCAATTCTCACCTCAAATTCAGACTGAGCAGAAACTAAGTTGTAGACTTTCATAAAATTATTAATTCCATAGTCAACATTTGCATTGGAAACTCCAACAATGTTCTTCCCCAGCCCCCTGATATTAAAATCTTCGGTGATTATGAATTTGTAACGAGGATGATCTAGAAGGAGGTCTTCAAGGCTTTCAAGGAAATGATTTACCAACTCTGTCCTTGCTTTCCTGGGAGCATTCAAATAACAGTTGACCACAATCAGGACCATTTGTTTTGCGTTGTTTTTCAGACCATATATACAAGCAGCTTGGGCTATCCAAATAATTGCTGTCAAGAATCGTCACTGTTAGGTTGGCTGTGTGCTTGATAAAAAATGATAGACCCCCTGAAGATTGGCCAAAAGGACTTGGGCGAGAAGCAGTAAAAAAATCTCATAGAAACCTGGTAGAGCAGTGAGGGCCTGTGCCCATGTTTCTTGAAGACAGAGGATGTCGCCAGTACCCAAATAAAGACACCCTTCTTTGCTTCCCATAAGTTTTTTAGCCTTGCCACATTCCATGAGATTATTGAGATCTCAGAATATGACATCTGTATCGATTGTCTTGGGCCTCACAGGTTTATTAAGGTCCTCAAGTTCAATTTCCAGTTTGGTTGGCGTATACTCCCATAAGGACTGAGGCATAAGGCCCAGTGATCTATGTGTGGCATTCATCAATTGCCCTGCCTCCTGCCCAATGCTTTTTTAGATCTAAATCTCACCTCTCACTGGTTTTGGGAATGTACGATCATCAGTGCTCTTGCTCTCTTTTTTCCTCTGATTCCCAGCTTCTGCTTCCACCTGATGTGCCCCTAAGAATACTTTGAGTTAGCTGACCAATGGGTGGGTTTAGTAAAACATATGGGTACTTCGGGGGTGTAGATTTCACTAGTTCAGTCCCCCAGTCAGCAAAGATTTCATTTTCACCTCACACTGCATCTCTCAAAGTACCACTCCTCCATGCAGTTCTCGAGACCTCCCCTGTGGCATTCAAACCTGGAGGGTTAAATTTTACCCATGACCCGCTCCACACCGCTTACCGCCGAGGACTTCACTTCCCAGAGTGCTTAGTGCCAATATCGGCAACACTCAGCTATCATACAGTGATATACATAAATAAACCACACAACACCTTTTTAGTGGAGAAATTTTTCTGCAGGTTTATTTGCATAACCAATATGCCAACATGGTGGGTTATCTTACGGGCGATCCCAGGGCATGCCAGCCCCTATGCCGCCTGCCCGCCTGATGAGCCAAATTGCACCGTGGCCATCGCCAACCGGTGGTTACCAATTATTGGGAGCGGCCACCTCTCCCCTCAGTGGACCGCCAGTCCACTCCCTTACTCACGCCCCCCCCCCAGGTGGGCGGAGCGTTCCAGGCAGCCCCCGGTTGCTCAGACCCACAACCGCCTGTAGGCTAAAGGGGCGCCGTAGTTCTTCCAGGGGACACGCTAAGACATCCCTGGGTATCCTTGGCTTAGAACCCTGTTGTGCTGCTGCAATATAGTACCCTTCTGTACCTTGCAGACTCTGGATCGCCCCTGTAACTCCTCCTGCAACACAAAACAATAAGTTAGATTCTTCCCCCCGTACCCTCCTTTGGCCGTTCGCAGGGTAAGCGGTAGGGCGGGAAACAGCGAGACGGGCAGCAGTCAAGAGACCCTCCAGTGGGCGGGGGAAGGCTTTTGTACCCCTGTCCCCCTCCCACGGCCGGAAGTGACGCGGCCAGCCGACCCTCTGGTCCCTAGCCCAGGGAGCCTAGAATGCATACTTCTGTGCCTTCCTGTGGCACTAAGGCGGCCGCCCTGTTGGAGGGTCCCCTACGTGGCCCCCCGGACAGCCTTGGCATAGTGCCAATATCGGCAACACTCAGTTATCATACAGTGATATACATAAATAAACCACACAACACCTTTTTAGTGGAGAAATTTTGCTGCAGGTGTATTTGCATAACCAATATGCCAACATGGTGGGTTATCTTACGGGCGATCCCAGGGCAGGCCAGCCCCTATGCCGCCTGCCCGCCTGATGAGCCAAATTGCACCGTGGCCGTTGCCAACCGGTGGTTACCAATTATTGGGAGAGGCCACCTCTCCCCTCAGTGGACCGCCAGTCCACTCCCTTACTCACGCCCCCCCCACAGGTGGGCAGAGCGTTCCAGGCAGCCCCCGGTTGCTCAGACCCAAAACCGCCTGTAGGCTAACGGGGCACCGTAGTTCTTCCAGGGGACTTGCTAAGACATCCCTGGGTATCCTTGGCTTAGCACCCTGTTGTGCTGCTGCAATATAGTACCCTTCTGTACCTTGCAGACTCTGGATCGCCCTGTAACTCCTCCACAGCTCTGGGGGTGGCCACCGTCACCACCAGGGCCCCCCACCAAGGCAGATATTCCTACCTACAGCCTGTTGCTTCCAAGGCCTCCCCCAGGTCCAGAAAAAATAGGTCCATGCCTACCCTTGAGAGGTGAATCCCATCCACTTCCCAACATCCAGTAGACTTGACATTAAGTAAACCATGCCTGATGAAGCCAAATCCCCTTTGTTCGGTGAATTTACGCATGGCGCTGTTCACTCTCCTACGTGATATCTCAATTGCCTCTCCCGAATGGGCTCCTTGCCAAACTTGGCGAGGTAAAATTTCGGACCACCACAGTTCACATGCCCCCAGCTGAATACTCAATTGACACATGATGTCCCTCATGTCCTGGAGCAGTCCTCTCCTCCCCAGAGTCGTCAGGTCATTCCCTCCCAAGTGTATGACCAGAATGTGAGGTGGACCGCTCCCTCCCCCAGTCTCTGCTGTAGCTTCCTCCTCAGCTCGTTCCAACGCATGCCCGGGTAACCTAGCCACGTGATCTCTGTAGCGGAGAAGCCATGTCGCCACTTCCTTATCTCAGCCCACCGTGCCACTCTAACGATGCTTGAATGGCCAATTACCCAGACCTTGGTTCCTGGTAAATAAAGAGATGTTGTGTTTGAAAACCAAGTTTATTAAACGTTTATATTCTATGATCTACAATTGCACAACAAAAACCACATCACTGCAACATCATTTGGCCATCCGGGCCAAAACCGTACACCTATAAACACCTGTCAGTTTCCACATAGTACCTAAGAGGCTTCTCGCCCTAACCTTCCGTTCAAGGCCTTATATATCGTTTGTAGCATTGCGACTCCCAGCGCCCTACTTGCTTAATTCGCTCTGGCGGCATCCCTGATAAGAAGGCAGTGGTTGCCGCCCCAATCCTGAAGGAGTGACTGCTAAATCTCTTGTCTCCCCCTGCCTGTCCTGACAATTGCAAGCATGTCTGCATGATGTGGTCTACTTGGAACTTTGTAACCAGAGACCCGCCCTCATGTACCAGGAAGTACCCCGCAGTCCCCGGGCGAAGGGCCAAATAAGCCTTGCCCAAGAGCAGGGGGCAATACCTAGCGTCCCCCAGCCCCTGTAACAGGACTACTCTCCCTTTTCCTGCTTGATCTGTTTTCGATTGTCTCACAACTATCCTGAGACATGATGAGCTAATGGTAACGTCCTTGATATTCAAACCCCCCCCGAGGTGTCCTGCTTGGATCGCGCCACTAGCTCCCCAATCCTGAAGGCCCCGAAAAAGGCCAGCGCAAAACTAGCAGAGAATAGTATTGCCTCATACCCCGAACGGGTGGCCTTGGGCATGCTGTCCAGCATCCCTTGCAGGATCGTGTAACTGATGGGAGACCTGCTGTCAGGGGAACGGGGTTCACTCCTTGCCCATCCCTTAAGTGCAGCCCTGATGATAAAGGATTTGGTAGGGTCAGGTAGTCCTCTCAACCGGGCGTGGTAACTGATGGCTGACAAATGCCCCGAGATCCAGGGGTGGGATTTCCCACCATCCTTGGCCCACAAGATACATTTTTGCACTCTAAGCTCTAGTGAAGACCCTGCATCATCCCACGCTCCCATATTCGCACAAAAAGTGTCCACACAAGTCCTGTAGCGCTTCACCGTCCTAGGTGCCAGTGACAGCTCACCTAAACTCCTCATCCGCTGTTCCACCTCAGAAGAAGCCACAGGTGTTGTGGGAAAGGGGTCATCTCCTCTCTCGCTCTCGCCCACGCCTCTCGGAAACGGCGCCACTGAAAACGAGAGAGAGCGTCAGCGGCCACATTCTGCACCCCTTGAATGTGGCGAGCCCTGCAGTCCACATTGTTTTTTAAGCATACCCTCACCAGCTCTCTCAACAGACACAAAACCAAGGGGCAGCTTGCCGAATGTGAGTTGATTGCTTGGACAACTGCTAGGTTGTCGGACCAGAACAGGACCCTCTTCGCTGTCAGCACCCCCGGCCAAAGGTGGAGAGCTATTACTATGGGGAAGAGTTCCAACACAGTGATCTTGGAAGTGATCCTTCTCTTGTGCCAAGAGTTAGGCCACCTCTCGGCACACCACTCCCTGTCCAGGATGACCCCGAACCCTTCCCTTCCAGACGCATCTGTGAACAGTGACAATTCTGCGCTGTTGGCCCAGGGTGCGCGCCAGATGACTGACCCATTAAAGTTCTCCAAAAAGTCCGCCCACATTAGCAGATCCTCTCTCATGTCTCTGCTCAGTTTTACTAAGTGATGCTTCTTTGTGACCGAAGCAGTAGCTCTGGCCAGCCTGCGCGTAAAGACCCTCCCCGCGGGAATGACCCTGGCAGCAAAGTTAAGTTTCCCCAGGAGGCTCTGCACGAAGGCCAGAGGGGCCTTGTCCTTTCCCACGGCTAGCCGGATCTGTTGTCCCAGGTCCCGGACCTTATCTGGAGGCAGCCTGGATTCACCCAGCACTGTGTCCAGTTCAATCCCTAGGAACGTAAGCACTTGCGCAGGCCCCTCAGTCTTCCCCGGTGCTAGGGGGACCCCCAGGTGGTTCGCAAGGGTCTGAAAGTCAGAGAGAGCCGCCCTGCATTCCTGCGTGCCATCCCGCCCAATGAAAAGGAAGTCATCCAAGTAATGGGAGACCCCTTCCACCCCAAAGGTTTCTTGTAACGCCCATTGCAAGAAGGAACTGAAGGCCTCAAAGAAGGCACAGGAGACTGCGCACCCCATGGGCATGCATTTGTCAAAAAAGTACCAGCCATCTAGCCTGAAACCCAGCAGGTGTTGGCTGCTCGGGTGCACTGTTAGCAAGCGAAATGCCGATTCAATGTCTGCCTTCGCTAACCAGCCCCCCTTGCCCGCCCTCCTGACTAAGTCCAGAGCCACATCTAATGTACAGTATGACACTGAGCAAGTTCCTTCCTGCAGCCCATGGTTGACCGAGTCGCCTTCCGGGTATGACAGGTGATGAATGAGTCTATAGGTCCCAGGCTCCTTCTTCGGTACCACCCCCAGCGGGGAAACTACAAAGTTGTCCAGTGGGGGCTCCCTGAAGGGCCCTGCTACCCTACCTAGCTCCAGTTCCTTCTTGACTTTTGCCTGCACTACAGAAGGAAGGTCCCTGGCAGACCTGAGGTTGTCCGCCTCCCTGCAAGACAAGGGGCCCACATAAGGGATCACGAATCCTTCGAAGAACCCTCCCAATAATAGAGCCCCGTCCCCCTTGTTAGGGTACCGTCTGAGAAGGGGGAGGATGTTGTTTAGGATGATAGGTGATGGCCCTTTCTGAGCGAGAGCAGGCGAGCAGGGGGGTGCCAGGGGTGCACTACGCTTGGGTGGACTGACAAGTACGGTTGAGGCGCTGCGCGGGGGGTCATGTGCTGGAGGGATTGATCTTACAGCTTCCTTCGGTGCTGCCTCAATTGTCCTTTTTACTGTCAGCAGACGGTTTCTTATCCTGCTTGGCCTGGCATGAGGTCGCGGGGTGTCGGCCACCGCATTTGCTGCAAGCATGTTGGAACCTACACTTGATCCCCCATGAGCATGACCCTGCATTGAAGAGGTTGCGTGTTCCAGGAGACACCCTCTTGAACCCCCTCTTTGGCCCCCCTGCGTGACCCTCGAAAGGACTGCTTGAAGCCTTAGTGCCAGTCTGGGAGGACTCTGAATCTTGGTGAACCACCCCCTGCGCCTTAGGCTGCTTCACAGTGTTCTGCGCCCCGCGGGACCCCATATGGTCCATCCACAACTGGACCTCCTTTTGATCCCACCCCATCTCCGGGCATACTGCCATCTTTTTTCTAAATTCGCGGTCATAGTTCACCCACCCTGACCCACCCCACTTTTGTGCTTCTGTGTGGATCAGCCTTTGATATTGCACCAGTGCCTGTCCTTGCTCAGGGAATTTTTCCAAGATCACTGACTGAAAAATGGAGAAGGCCGATAGCCAGTTATCGATTGACTTCTCCGGCCATGCCTGAAACCTGACTTTCTTATCCTCCTCTTTGCCCCCAACCCTCCGGGCGTCCTGGCCATGCTGGCCAAGCAGGAGCAGGGAAAAGATGTCTAGAAATTCATGCCTCCATATGAATTCTTTAACAGCAAGAGGCACCTCCCAGGACAAGGAGCTGCGGCCTGACAGGAGAGGCGCGTGGGTGACCGGCAAGTGCCCTGGTTGCGCTACCGGGGGAGGCACCGTAAGGGCCATAGCTGCTGTGCCCGGCTGGATAGCTGTGGAAAGCGCAACTAGGGGAGCGCTGGGTGTGGCCTGGGTGGAGATAGCCGCTGCCCCCGTTGAAGGAAGCCCCACCCCCTCGCCAAGTTGCACTCCGCTAGTCCCTGCTGTAGTTGCCGGGCCCAGGAGAGTCGGAGTCTGGTTACCTAGTCCAAGGCCACCAACTAACCCGGCGGCCCCTGTCTCCTTAGCAGTTCCCGCTAAACCAGGCCCTGTCTGAGCTCTTGATCCGAGCTCCCCCACAGGGGGGGGTAACTGATGCACTTGGGTGTGGCTCCCTTGGAGGGCCCACACATTCGCAGCCGCTGCTACCCCTCCATCCCCGTTGTTCACTGTGATGGGCCCAACCGTCGCGCTAGCCCCAGCGAGACCAGCTCTGACCTCTGACATGAAGCTCTTTAAAGTGTCAGAGAGCTTACCCAAGTCCTCAATAGTTGCGAAGGTCCCTTGGGGCGTGCCGTCAGCCGGGGGGGGGCTATTCCCTGCGACACGGGCGGGGGAACGGGCAGCGGGGCACTTCGAGTAATGGCCACTGCCCGACTCTTAGGTGGCGGCGGGTCTGCCGGGAAGTCCTTGTTTGTTGCCCTGCGTGTCCGCTTGGACCAGGAGGGGCCTGCCTCTTCGCTAGGCACCTGCTCTGTGATCGAACCCCCACAGATGACCCCGGAATCCACCGGGTTGCTAGCCTTCAAAAGTTCTACGGCCCAAGCCAATCCCTTGGTCTTGGCCAGTTCCACGATGGCTGCTAGCTGTGCGTCTTGGGAAGTGCCTTGCTGGGTTTCCTCCACTTGGGACGTCAACGTGAAAAGCGATGGGGATCCTGGCTATCCATAATATCCTGGTGTGGTCGACTCAACCTGGAAGAAAAGACAGCTGTGGGCTAACACCCTGACCAGCGATCAGGCACTCCCATGATTCTCCTATTGTCCCCTCTGTGACGCACAAAGCTGCGCCTGTACTTACTCAACAGGTTAAGAGTGATGTGCCGAAGGGGTGACGGTCGCTGGGTGTCTCCACTGAAACTGGGTGGAGATGAAGCAGAGGTTAGGTTAGGTTACCCCCCAACCGTGGTCTTGCACCCCGTCCCTTCACATGCCCCACTTCCTCCTAAAGTCCCTTATGCAAACACACCCAGCGTCTCTACTTACTCTCCTGAATGTGGGCAATCGTACTCAAAGGAAGCGGCTCGGCGCGTCCGTCAGCGCAACTGACCTGATTCTCCGTCAGATCGGGTGGGGGGGGGGTGAAAACCTGCACCGGGTGGCAATTCCGTCCTGACCTGCTGGGGGGCAAACAATCAAAGAACGTTAAAGTGGCTGGTAATCCCCAGCCTGCTCCCAGGTAGGTACCAAGCCCGTGCCAAAATTCCCCTTACCCTGCCCCGCAGCGGTACCAACTGCAACCTCTGTTGCTTGCTGCACCCCCCTCGTGTCCATGCTTACCGCGACAACCCTGGCGAGACCGGAGCGCGTGTCTATTGAGATTCGCTAGCACGCGTGAGATCCCCGATTGACCCAGCCAAACATCACATACAATCATGCCCGTTTGACCCCCCCAAAGTGCAGTGGCTCACATGGTGCCCAAGCCAACGTGACCAGGTAACTGTCGGAGCCTCTCCGGGCGGCACTGGTGAGCCCCTACCCCTGCATGAATAGGATACCTGGCCCCCGTTGGCTCGCCAAATAACGCACCTACGTGGCCTGACGCAACCCGCAGACAAAGGTAAGGAAAATTAGTCTTATCTGGTCGCATTCCCCTGACAAGACTACTGGGTTACAGTTGTCCACACCCAGCAGGACATCGCTTTACCACTAGGCGCCCGCACCTGGCGTGCACAAGCCAACAAGGAGATATCCTTGGAAGTGGAGCTCCCGGGGAGAACCCCCCTTCCCCCGTCGAGCAGTGACTTCGACAGCCACTACCTGGCAGCTGCTTGTTCGGGGGCCTACATGTGACCGCGGCCCGATGCGGCGCTCCCTCCACCCATCAGCCGACGCTTACCCCACGAACCACGTGGGGATGCCGAACCCCGGTTCGGGTGAAGGCGGAGCTGCAAGCCAAGCTTGCCACTGCTCGCGTGCACTGCTGGAGGAATACCGGTTCCAGCTGCAACCCCCAGCCTCACTCACACTAAGTCCCCCAGCGCTGCAAGCGGCAGCCGGTGTGCCCAATGCTCCCCCCTCTCCCCCGGTAATGGTGGGCCCCGTGCCGTCGCCAGGGCGTGCCTTCTAGCATGCCTCACGTCGAAAAGCACACCCGCAAGGTGATGATTCGCAAGCTGGCCCGGCCAAGTACGCCCATCCACGTTCCTGGGCGCCGGAAACCTCCGAGAAGACCGAGCTCCCTGGGCACAAGGAGGTGCTGCGCTCCCTGCCCTGCCGCTCCAACCAGCATGGGGCCGAGGCTGCCTGGCAAGACCGAGGAGACATGTGGCAGGCGCGAACCTCCCCCCCCCGCACGGCATCACCCGTACGAGGTGGGAGGCGTCTCAGACGCATGTTTGATTTGCAATTTTTGTTGCATAGTTCTATAGCGCGAGCTCAACCCGAAGGAATTTGAGCGCTTTACATGAGCACCATCTTTACATTGCACATTCAGGCACGGGGAGGTAGAGATTTGCCCAGACTCACAGGATGTGGACGCAACCCCGCGGCTCGAACCCTGGTTACCGGCACCGAAGTCAGCAGTCTAGCCGACGGACCACTTCCGCTCCCAAGCGCGAGTGCCCAATGCTGAGGCTGGCGGCCCCTCCCCCCCACCCGAGACGGGTTCCGGTACGGGGGGAAGGAGAGTGCCCTAACTCTGCCGTGGTGCCGCCCCTCCGCGGCCCGCAAGGTAACCGGGGGCGGAGGGAGAAGATGCGGCACAGCGTGGCCCCTATGCGCTCCGGCCCACTGAGGAGATCTTCCCCGCTGAGGCACCCCGCCTAGAGATCCCTCGCGGCCAAGGCCTGGCGACCCTGGCCTCAGGCCCCAGAGCTCGGTGGAGACCATCGACGGACTCGGCGAGCGAAGAGGCAGCGGCCTGCTTGGAGCAGGGACCCCCCGAGCCTCGGGAGGCCACCTTCCCGCTCCGGTAAGCCCTTGGAGGAGGGTGGGAGGAGGTAGCGGTGCTCGGGATGGGGGCCCACCCCCAGGCCCATCCCCGCTAGGAGCCGGGCGCAGTCCTACAGCCCGGACAAGATGCAAACAATCGCTGAAAGGTGTGGCTCGGGGGAGGGGGGGTAGGTAGCGGCACAGCGGGGAGGACTCCGGATGACGGGCTCCCAGGCAAGGCCCCCGTGCCAGGGCAAGAGCTCTCCCCCCTCGCAGAGTTCATCGATAGCAGGGCCCAACGACCCGGAGGGTACCCACAACCCGCATGAGCTAACTAATGCTCGACACGGCGTGCCCAGGGCCACCGAAGTCCGCACAACCCCCCAGAATCCACGCAGCCGCCCTAGCCCTCGAGGAGCTGTCCTCCCCCCCCTGGTGCGGGCGCCGGTGCCGGGGCTAGCCCGGGCGGGCGCCCCTGCCTAGGAGGGGCTGGGGGGGAGGATGACAACTCACCAGCAAGTGGTTCCTGAGGGCTGGCGGCAACACAGACGATGCGGCAAACAGCGAGACGGGCAGCGGTCAAGAGACCCTCCAGTGGGTGGGGGAAGGCTTTTGTACCCCTGTCCCCCTCCCACGGCCGGAAGTGACGCAGCCAGCCGACCCCCTGGTCCCTAGCCCAGGGAGCCTAGAATGCATACTTCTGTGCCTTCCTGTGGCACTAGGGCGGCCGCCCTGTTGGAGGGTCCCCTACGTGGCCCCCCGGGCAGCCTTGGCAGGAGGTCATCACCGCCGCGCCCGTAGGTGCATAAAATAACGTTGCCGGTCCCGCAAGGCTGGGAACACACTCCACAACGCTTGCATCGCTTACCGCCGAGGACTTCACCTCCCAGACTGCACTGAATGCTGGAGGTCATCACTAGTTGCCCGGAGGCACATAAAACAACGTCGTGGGTCCTGCAAGGCTGGGAACCCGCTCTACTCCGCTTGCACCGCTTACCGCCAAGGACTTCACCTCCCAGACTGCTCTGAGTGCTGGTTGTCCTCACTGCCACGCCTGGAGGCGCATAAAACAACATTGTGGGTCCCGCATCGCGGGACATGTGTGGGTAGTGCCCAGGCAAAACCCGGGCCAAGTGCGGGCCCGTCCTTGCCCGTCATTGCCTGTAAGAGGTTGGGCTGAGCCATCCCCTTAGTTTCATCTCATCGTATATTCCGCTGGAAGTCTGGCATTTCTGTCACTACAGGTACCTGGTTCTTTTTTGTTTAAAGTTTGAGGATGGGGAAGCGAAAGATGAATGTGACTGATGAGGGAATGACTGGCTCCCTGGAGAAATTCCTAACAAGTGCTATGGGGGCACTGAAAAACGAAATTAAAGACACAGAGGCTAAGCTCGAGGCAACCCTCAAAGCAACATTAAAAGACACCCCTTTACTGTCATAACCTGCTGATATTACTAGCATAGACGCCCTAGGACGTGAGACACAAGAAACTAGCGCCTCTCAAATTTGCACATCAGGGTTAGATATCACCTCCGGTGTCTCAAAAGTTCCCTCCCCAGAAAAGAGTACAACATCTCCCCTAAAAAGAAATTAAAGCAAAAAGTAGATAGGGAGGGTCATTCTAAGTTTCCTCCCCCACAAATGGGCATTAGAACGGGAAGTCTGGAGGCATAGCCCAAAAAAAATTACACCTTGGAAAGAAATCACCAGGATAAGGACACTACGATATCTATTAGTAACATTATCAAAGACTTAATGCCAAACATGGAACAGAGAATAACCTCCATGCTTGCTTCCTTAGCCACGAGATTGAGTCTTTAATGCAATCTAATATTAGACTCCCTGAAGGCCCCATAAATAACTGTCCCTGTAATTTGAGAGCTCAAATACATGCTGCAGACACTAAGAGGAGCAACCTGCAGGATACGGCTTTGGAGAAGGGAACCCCCAGACCTAGCAGTAACATTGATTCACCTGCGGCGATCAGAAACACAAATGGAATGATTAGGACCCCATCTGCTTTGAATCAACATCAAGCATATGGACTCGGATTGCCCCTTGCAAGAACAATAGACATACCACCAGACTGTGCCCCAAATGTGGTAGTCCTTGTAGGGGTCCCCCCAATCCGGAATGATAAGAAATCTTGGGGGGCATAAAAAAACAAATGTGTGCACTGGATTGGGGAAAGGATTGGTCGAAAGGTGGTCAGCGAGACCTACGATGATGCGATAATGGTCAGGCGAGCAAGCTGGGTGGGTAGAGGGCCAAAAAGCATTGCAGGGGATTGTGTGATTCTAAATTTTTGCTCCCCCTTAACAGCTGGGATAGTCCTCTATGCATGCAGTATGACAGTACTGGAGTCCAACAAAATCACAGCGGTCCCACTGGGCTTTTTCTATAGATCTGTAGAGTCTGGCATTTACCGGCAGTGTTGTGGGTCACTCAAGGAATGCACTAGGGGATTGTGAGGGAGTATACGGGCAGAGATTCAAAGAACCTTGAAGGAGTCTTGGAGGGCGGGTAATAGATTTGAGTGCCTCTCCGAGCAAAATGAACAGGACTGACTCAACTTACAAGC
This sequence comes from Calotriton arnoldi, assembly GCA_963921515.1. Classification (NCBI taxonomy): domain Eukaryota; kingdom Metazoa; phylum Chordata; class Amphibia; order Caudata; family Salamandridae; genus Calotriton; species Calotriton arnoldi. Next base: position 669,459 of record CAWUFW010009441.1, on the reverse strand, counting down.
CGAGGAATCCCCTGCCACTTTTTTAACAGGTGGAGGTGAAATTCTAACTTTAAATTCTGATTTCACACAAATAAAGACTGCGGTGTGCCCAGGGGTGAAGGACCATACAGATCTTTGTAAGGAGGTGACGGAAATAACAAAACATGGGGTGGGGCTCAGATCCTGGAACATCTCAGGTCTTAAAAGTAATATTGGGCTTCCAGATTGGCAGAGTCTGCTAACAGATGCTGACATCTTCTGCCTGCAAGAAACATGGGAATTGTCAGATCACCACATTGACGGTCACCTAGGTTATTTTACACTAGCAGTACCCGCTGCGAGAGGCAGGGCAAACGGGGGGCTTGCGACTTATGTAGAGAGCACCACCCCATGGAAAGTTCTGAAAATGTGTTAATGAATCTCCATATTTTCATCTTTTATTATGTACTATGGGCAAGGGGCGGGACGTATTATTAATTAATTTTTACAATAACTGTTTTGATAATACAAAAAGCAAAGTTGTAACAGACCTGGATCTTGCTATCCAAGAAATCGTCGATCACCACCAAAACCCAGTACGCTTTATCTGGGTTGGAGATTTTAACACTCTTCACTGCCCACATTCAGGTAAATCAATCTGTGGTATCACAGACATAAAAGGTGAAGCCCTTAAGCATTTTGTTCATGACACATATGGCACAGCCCTGAATACTCTAATGATAAAACTAAGCCTGAGAATACAAAATAGGGAGGTAAATGTGAGTAATTCCCTAGCCAGTAGCGGTCCGTGGTGGGAGTGCTGCCGGGCGGTGACGTGGGGCAGGGGAGGGGCAGGGTGGGGGTTAGTAAACTCCAGAATACGGCCACAAAGAGGTAAGTAAACAAACAAATAAATAAAACGAATTTCGTTGCGCGCTGCATCGCCAAATGCGATGCAGCGCGCGCAACCAAATTCGTTTTATTTATTTGTTTGTTTACTTACCTCTTCGCAGCCGTATTCCGGAGTTTACTACCCCCCACCCTGCCCCTCCCCCGCCCGCGTCACTGCCCGGCAGCACTCCCACCACCGGCCACTACTGACCCTAGCCCCTACTTTTTCCAGGAACGATTACGAGTCCACTATAGATTTTATTATGTCAGAACCCTTAGATCCAGAAATTAGTGATTTCAAGATTGTTTTCTTAGGGTACAGTGACCATGCTGTGCTAGGGATCAGAATGCTCTTACTCATGAGGCTAACGGAGAGAACTAAGGCAGTGTTTGACCCAATCATCTAGAAAGAAACGGGTTTACTATCAAATGGGAGAAAGTTGATCTCCCTACTTTTCTACCATCTGTCAGTCTGCAGACTATGCCAGAGATTACCCAGTGCCTTGATCCGGAGGCCGACCCTCAAAATATTATTAATTCATATTCTGCTATCACCCACAGCGTGAAACAAGCTCTGACCCACAGTAAATTCCTGATCAATGCTCCCGAGGGAGGTTGGTTTGACTCAAAGTGTACACGTGCAGGAAAACACCTTCAGCAAGCACTAAAACAGAATCCAAAGGATGTGCATGCTGTTAGATTGGCTCGTGTACACTTTAAACAGACCTTGCCAAATAGGAAGAAGCATATTAGAGAAGCAGCCTGGGAGGAACTGACACGGTCTAGTGCCCTAAAGGATAGCAAACTATTCTGGAGAGTAATTTATAATAGCTACTTAAAGGGCCAGAATGAGCCATCTGTGGAGGTCCACGTAGCGGAAGATTCTAGGGTAAATTATTTTTCGGTTATATATGTAGCGCAACCATCAAAAGGGGCCAATTATGCGGTACCGCACAGCATACAAATGTAGAATTGCAAAATAGTACTACTATGTACCACCCTCTTCAATCCGTGACACTGTATGAAGTGGAAAGAGCACTAGAGGAGAGCAATAAAGGGAAGGCCCCTGGACCTGACGGTACCCCCTTGGACCTATATAAAGAGCAGCCTGATTTTAGGCTCCCCTGGTCACAGACGTCTATAATTCCTCTATAGCCCTAGGACCACCTAGTTCTTGGAAAACTTCAATTATAGTCCTGATTTACAAGAAGGAGAACAAGTCTTTACCACAAAACTATCGCCCAATATCGTTACTGGACGCTACTGCCAAAGTCATGGGGCGTATTCTACTTAATAGACTGGAAGAATGGGCAGTAGAAAATAACACTCTGGCAGACACACAATACGGTTTAAAAAAAAGGTTTGAGTACTGTCCACCAGTGCTTAAACTTAAACACTATTATCATGAAATATACAGTGGCGAAGAAGGGGTCACTGTACTTCTCCTTCATTGATCTTTCTGCAGCCTTTCATTGCGTTTCTCACTCAAGGCCGTGGAATAACTTGGAGGAGATGGGGATTGAGTCATGGATTATTCGTTTTATAAGGCAACTTTATGCGGATGCAAAGGCCCAGGTCCAATTTGGCAGGAAGGGTGAGTGCTCAGGCAGTTTTAACATCACTCGGGAGGTTAGGCAGGGCTGTGTTTTAGCCCCGTTTTTATTTTCCCTTTATATAAATCGGGTAGAATCCTGCCTAACTCTATCCGCCAGAGATACAGTAATGATGGGCTCCCGCTCTCTCCCGGTCCTCTTATACGCAGACGATGCTGTATTAACTGCTAGAACCAGGCGGGGCTTGCAAGCCCTTATAAACAATTACATAATTTTTATGGCGGACCTGGACTTAAGAGTAAACAGCTCCAAAACTTACATTATGATAACCGGGGCCAAACCAAAGACAAAACCCACTTTTTTCGCAGAAGGGAAAAAGCTGACTGAAACTTCTACGTTTTGCTATTTGGGGATACTTTTTGATCATTAGAACCTGTGGACTCAAATGATAATCATCAGATGTGCACAAATGGAGAAGGCCATAAATGGGCTACGTTCATTTACAAAGAAATTAGGTTTTAAAGCAATGAGGGAACTTCTTAATATATATATAAGCAAGGTAGTGGCTGTGGCCTCATACAGTGCAGGGTTATGGGGAATGGCCAGTACGCAAAACATGCAAAGAGTTGAGGACTCATTTTTTAAGTCCATCCTCTCCCTCCCACCTAGCACGTCCAACTATGTAGCCCATGTGGAACTGGGCATGCCGTTTATTTCTGACAGACTTAAGATAGCCCCCATAATGCTTTGGCATTTGATTTGGTCATATGAGGACACTGGCCTGAACAAATTGATACTTAATGACGTCATGAACCTAAATCACGGGATGAAAATCCCATGGCTGGGATATATTAAATTCACATGTGAGCTGATCGGTTTACCAAAACTCTTTCTTGACCCAGAAACTAGTAAATTGATTGGGAAAGACCAGCTGAAACAACGTCTTCAGTACAAGCTATTAGAAAAGAGAGAACTGGTGGAGGGGATAAAACCATCTGTATTGATTTATAATACTTTGATCCCCCAAGTGGGTTTGAAATCATACATAACAGTGGTTTGTAATGACCAGCAGAGATTTATCTTAACCCGATTTAGGTTAAACAAGCTTCCGTTGATGATAGGTTTCCCAGATAATTGTCATTCTATGTCTGAGCTATCATTATGCCCATGTGATAATATGTCCTCAATAACTAACTTGCACATTACATTTTTTTTTTAATTGTATGTAAAACCAAGGCGGATATATATTTTATCTATTTTTAAAACTCTTAATTTTAGACAATGCAGGCCAGCTCTCTTATTCTTATTACAATTACACACTCCACTTTTATGCTGTGCAATATCTTCCTATTTTTGGCATGTTTTGACATTATGGAAACAATGGTTACAATGCCAGAAAATCAATTGTAAAGATTACATCTGGCCTATATAATGTATAGTATATATGAAATGTGTTTTAATAGGTTTGATAATGTGTTTTTTACAAAGTGTTTTCTATCTTATTGTGTATTGTACTTTTATGTTACAGAAAAGTAACGAATAAAGTTAAATGACTGACTGACCCATAACAAATCCTCTGAGGTAATATGGTTAAGAGCTGGGATATGGGTACACAGTCTCAGCAAATTCCCCCGATTAAGCGTGTCCTGAGGACCCCTGGGGCAGAAAATGGGAATAAAGACCCATTCCCGGGGCTCCCTGGCAATCACCCCTTTATTGCCCAATTGAACAGTGCTTGACACCACCGGTTGAATTGGTAGGGGATCCTCATATTCCATTATTCCCTCTGCTGTATTACAATTGTGTAGAAGCCCCTGATTCGGGACCCTTTGTAGGTGACTAGGACCATGAATGTCGCTTAGGTTCCCCGGCTCCAGAATCCGGATCCTCGACGTTATTTTTTCCCCAAATAACTTTTGGGGATCCAGAGATGTTGCTCTCTTTGGGGAAATCCAGATATCCGGTCTGAGTTGCTTGATTTCACCCATTGAGCACCTGTGATGGGATCCCCAGTTATAGGCTCTTGGATATAACCCTGTGAAGGCCTTGGGCCATATATATGCGGGCCCACCCATACTGCTTGTGTGCTTGCATCCTGAACAATTCGGAATTCTTCTTGCCGCTGCCCAAGAATTTCAGCCCTACAGTCCACATTAAAAACTGCTTTCCCCAAAGGCAATTCAGTAGGCAGATCAACCTGTATATTTATTTAATTGTCACCTGACCGACTAGGTGGTTCCAAGTCTTTAGGAAATATCTGCTGATCCTTGACCATCTTTGTCTGCTCAAATATTGGGTATACATTAGTAGGGTTATTTGATGACAGTTTAGGCATTACTCTTTTTAATAAGCGTTGTTTTTTTGTTTGCTTTTTTAGTTTCTTTTTTGCCCTACTTGAAAGACTTGTCCCTACTGTGCTCACTGCAGAATTACAGGTTTGAAAGCCCGGGACTTGGTCACTTACAATTAGGGGTTCTCTAAGCGTCAAGCTCCTTTCTTGCTCATACTTATCCAGTTGAGTAACCTCGTCTGTCTCTAACTGTGTGCAAACTGTATTAGATTGGAATCTTAATGATTCATCCCCCTGTCCCCCCTTCATTGCACAGGTCATCTCCTCTGGCACAACACTTATTTCCAGAGAGGATATATCCGCCCTGGAAATATCCTTAATACCCTTCACCAATGCACTGAATACCTCCGGAAGAGCACTGAGCTTATTAATAATAGGGGAACATGGGCAAGTTTATCCAGCTCCAGTGTACTTAACTTAAAATCCAATTGTATTAATTTTCTCCCTATACCGGCCCGGTGTGTTGCAAATGATTGAAGCAAATCTATCTGGAGTTCCATTTTACTAGACTGCCAAAGAAGCGCCCTAGCCATAGTATCCTGCCGGGCGCTTATATCCCCCAACATTGAGATCTTTTCAGAGGCCAAATCTGAAACGGGGGAGTAATTACATACCCTCCATCCACTCATCGGAGTTTGGCTGAGCGTATCCTCTATTTGCGCTTCCATGGCAGCTAAAAACTGATTCGAAGGATTTCCTTGCTTTTGAGCTATGGCATTTTCACTTCCAATCATAGCTTCCATAAAGGGTGGAGAGTTTGTAGCTGTGTTTACCAATAAATTAGTTTCTGAAGGGGCTTTCACTTTTGTGGATAAAGGTGAAGCACAATGACTCCCTGAATCATTTCTTTGCAGAACTTGGGCAGCTACTAAGATTTTATTATTAGTTGATTCAGCCATTTGAGTAATATCTTAGTTATCGCTGATCTTAGAAACCAGAGACAGTGAGGTGAGTACTTGGTCCCCTTTATCCCCATTGTGAATTAGGCTGGAGGCTGTGGCAGGGTTCTAGTTGTTCTGCTCCACTTGATGGAAACTTGATTTACCCCCTATTGAAACTTCATCCGTCAACTTCGGGCATGATTGCGATCGCTGGTTATTAGTGCCCACTGCCAAAGGTTAATTATGACTGGTGCTGTGCAAGTTAGACTCCAAAGATGAAGAGGGGCCTGGATTAGTCCAAACCAGGACCAGGGCACCGTTTTCTGAGGAAAAATCCAATGGCACGCTGGTAGCCTGAAAATAATTCCTATTTGACCCTTTTGTAGAGCGGGTCACCCGTCCCTTCGTGTCATTGCAGGACACACGCTGAGCCTCACCTTCCCTTTGAGGCAATGTTTCCAATTCCAGTGCTATTATTTTCATAGTATACTGGGGGAGTTTCTGCCTCCTCATTTCAAAATTAAGCTTATACTTTAATGTACCTTAGTTGTATTCAAGTTCTTTTCCGCCAATCCCAGTCTGGAGACCCCTGCCTGGGGGTTTGTTAACAAAGTAGCTGATAAAAGGCTGCTCCTGTCAGCTCTGCCTTTCCGCCTGCATAGCACCAGTTTATCAAATAGAGACTGCCAGTCTACCAACAGGAGGGGCACAAATGCACCACAAGTCTTTTAATCTAAATATTAGACGTTTTAAATAGACTGTTACAATGTTGCCACAGTTGTGACTTTCACAATCCACCGGTACTACGTGTGTACCCTCCAAAATTCTCTGGGCTATAATAAACCATATAATTTTAATAATTTTATTTAATTAAAAAAGCACAATAGAGGTAGTACCTATTTTTCAGTTGGAAGAGAGACTTCCGGCCATTCAAGCAAGCACTTTCTGTAGACACTTTTAACCTCCTTTGACAGCTGGAAAATGATGGCTGATGAATATTAGTGGCTCTTATTTTGATAAAACTGTCCATCTAAAGGAGATTAGGGATAACGTTGGAGTTTGGAGGGGTAACATTTACTATTCACACTCCAGTTTAAGCATCAGTAGGGAAAGTCTACGACTTAAGAGGGATTAGATTTACTATTCCCACGCGAGTCTACACAATGGTAGGGAGCGTTTTGGACCAGAGAGTGGTTAAAGTTACTATTTCAGGTCCAATATATGTAACAATAGGGAAAGTGCTGAACTTCATAAAGATTACATATACCATTCCAACTCAGAATTATTTTCTAGAATTTTTTTATTTTTTTTGTCCTCATATCACCATAGCATTCTGCTAGTCTTGGATCGTTTTTTCTGGCGCCCTTCTTCGTCTTGGTCCGTTGCATTTTAGCTCACCCGAGCCTCCAAAGCTCTTAAAGCGTCTTGGGGGGCAGAGAAACCTCCCAGCCTGCCATGATTGGTGTAATCATAGGACTATGGGAAAATTGTTATATTCAAAACCACAGCCCTACTTTATGCCACAGTGCTAACTTGCCCATGATATAAAGTCCTGCCAGATTTCCCCTGACCTTTGAGGATTGCACTCAACATCCATTTTACTCGTCCACTTGACTGCTTTCAGCCATCCTATAGGGTGTGGAGGCACAGGATCTATCCAATATTTACAGATCTCACGTCTGGCCAATAGCAATAGATAGAATACCAAGCCCCTTTGCTTACTATTTAAGGTAACATGTAGATTATTGTCCACCCCTAGGAGTACTAGAGTCGCTGTCAAAGTGATGGGTTTCCCTAAAATGTCTCCTATGGTAGTTTCAACCGCCTTCCAATATTCTTTTATGGCGGGGCACGTAAAAAAAATATGTATGTCGTTTGCTTTTGGAAGATCGCATCTATTACATCTGAGGACAGGCTCTAACACAAACTTGGCTAATCTTTGAGGAGTCCAGTACAGTCTGTTTACTACAAAAAAATGATGTCTTTTGAAATTTGCTGGTGTGATTATTGAATATAGTAATTTTAATGAGTCTGACCAAAGCAAATGTAAATCCTCATCCGGAAGTATGTCCCGCCAAACCGCATATGGGGTCTCCATTTTCATTTCCTTTGCTTCCAGGAATTTCCCGTACCACATAGAGAATTCTTTACGTTTTACCCTTGCATCTTGAAGGGTGGCTTCAAAGTCCCAAACCCCCCTATCTCTTGGAGAGTTGTTGAAAACCATGACATAAGCTGAAGATATTTAAACCTTGATAATCTTTTGCCGGTTTTCGCACTCAGCACCTCCCAAGGCAACAGTTCACCTGCTGATATCAAGTTCCCCCATCTGGACAAGCCTGCTTGTTTCACAGGCAGAGTCAATCCATCCTTCAGGCATTCTGGTGTCCCTGGGGAATCCCAGATCGGTGCAAATTCAGAATAATAACCTATTTTCATCATCTTCCTCACTGCACTCCATATTGTTAAGGCTGTTTTTAACACCTTCAACCTCACTTTTTTGAAGTATTTTTGGGCCCCAAATTTATATAGAAAAGCTGTTGCCCCCAACTCCTTGGTCATTTCCCCTAATAAAACTCCCCAGGTAGAAGAATCAAGCTGCCCAATAAGCATTCGGAGGTTTTTAAATTGAAATGCCATGCAGTAAAGATTCAGATCTGGCAGGGCCAACCCACTCTTCTGGAGGCGGCGCCGTAGCTTTTTCCAAGCAAGCCGTGTTCCCCGGGAGGCCCAAATAAAACTAGTTATTTTCCCTTGTATTTTATTAATTATTTTCTTGGGGAATTTCAGTGGGATACAATTAAATAGATATGTCAGCTTTGGCAAAATAGACATTTTTACCAAATTTACCCTCCCATCGATGGTTAATGGGAGGTTCTTCCACCTAGATAATGACCGATCAACCTCGTTGGCCACCCTCTTTAGGTTTCGCAACGGGATCTCGTCTTGTCATTTTGTTTGCTATGATAATCCCTAAATACTTTATCTCAGCACACACTCTTCCTCCCCAACCCTCCAAATTCCAGCTTATTACCTCTGTCTTAGAAATATTCACTAAATATCCTGATACCTCCCCAAATTCTTTTGTTAACTGCTCCACCCTTGACAGTGTTCGAGTTGGATCTGATGTGTATATCATCAGATCATCCGCATATAATGCTATTTTACTACGAGAGGGGAGTGAGTGAATTGGGATTATCTGTTCATCTTTCCTCAACAGGTGTGCTAATGGTTCGATATAGATATCGAAAAGGAGGGGGGACAGGGGGCAACCCTGCCTCGTACCTCTAAGGATATTAAAGCTGGATGTCAGGGAGCCATTTAAAAGAATTTTAGCGGTAGGGCGTTCATATAATTTTTTAAATGCCGTAATACAGTCTTTGCCAAAGCCCATTGATTTCAGAACTGCCCAGAGGAAAGCCCAGCTAACACGATCAAATGCCTTGGCAGCATCGATGGTAATAACTGGCAAAGGGATCTTACGCGCAATTGCCAGATCAATGGTCCCAATCAGAGATAACGTTAATTCCTGAATTTGTCTTTTTGGGACGAAGCCCTTCTGATCTCTGTGGATTAATTGCGAGGCTACCTTTGCCATTCTCCCTGCTAAAATGCCAGTATAGATCTTATATTCTACATTTAGCAGGGAGATAGGTCGATATGAGTCTGCTCTCCTCGGGTCCTTTGCGGGTTTTAGAATCAAAGCTATTGTGGCTTCACCCCATGAATTTGGAATCTGTTCTTCCCCCTTATAAATTGAATTGAACAATAGCTTCATTTCCGAAACTATTTCATCAGTTATTAGTTTGTTTACCTCAACAGGCAGTGAGTCCGGACCCGCTGCCTTACCATTCTTTAGATGGGATAGCTGTTCTCTTATTTCTTCCTCAGTAATTTGGGCATCTATTATCATCCTACCCTCTGTTGTGAGTACTGGTAATCCTAAATTGTCTAGCCACAATTTTACTATTCTCTCATCTGATCGCACTTCCTCCATGTATAATTCAGAGAAAAGCGAAACTAAACAAGCCTGCATCTCCTCTTCCTTATTGGAGGTCTCACCCTGAGGGTTAATGATCAATTCCGCAATATAATTTTGCGACCTCTCAGCCCTTGCCTTCCAAGCTAACAGAGCTCCAGCCTTTTCCCCATATTCAAATTGTTGTATGCGACCCGCTACCCATCTCTCTAGGCATTTTGCCTCTAACTTGATCTTATAATTTAATCTTGCTTCTTCCAACTGCTTCCTTGCATTCTCTAAATCCTGGGTAGATCCTATCATTTGGTGTAATTTAACCTCTAAAATCCCCACTTTGTCCTCCAAATTCCTTAATTCAGCTCTGTCCAGCTTGTTCTTATAGGTAACCTGGCTTTGTAGCACACCTCGTATATATGCCTTGAATGCATCCCAAATTACACCAATTGGAGCTGAGTTAACATTATCCAGAAAAAACTCCCTTATTCTTTTTTTCAGTAGGATAGACACATCTAAGTCTAATAAGATGGACCTTTTCAAAGTCCATCTCACATTACGGCTTGCTCTTACCACCGTTAACGTTACGCATACTGCAGCGTGATCGGAGTTATGCCCCGGCAAGATATTCACCTCTTTTAGTCTCCCAGCCCAAACTCTGTCTACTAAAAGGTAGGTTAGCCTGGAGAAATGATTATATTTTTTACTATGGAAGGTATATCCCCGCTTTTGCCCCCTTAAATACCTCCATGTGTCGACCAAAACCATTTCGTACAGCATGTGTTTCATAGCCTGCCTTGTCCTAGGTGCTTGAGCCTGACCTCCCACCCTACTAGTCGATCTATCTAAAGTTGGATCTAATAGGGTGTTAAAATCGCCCCCAATAATTATGGGGGTGGTTTTCCCTGCAAGTGTCAGTTGTAAATCTATAATATGCTGGGGATCATCAACATTAGGGCCATAGAAGGCCACACAGACAAACTCTACACCAGAACATCTAAGAGTCGCAAGGACCCACCTCCCAGAGGAATCTGTATTAGACAAAATCAACTCAATTCCTGATCCATTCCTTTTCAGTATTGCCACCCCTTTACAGTATTCCACTTGATCTGAGGCTGCGTAATTCTTAACCCATCTTGATTTTTTATAAACTTCTCTGCTTTCACTAGCTGTTAAATGGGTTTCCTGCAAAATAACTACCTGGGCTTTGGAATCATCTAAGTATCTCATCACCAACTTCTGCCTACTTTTTGATCTCAAACCATTTACGTTCCAAGTCAGAACTTGTAGGATACTGTCATCCCCTCCCATCACTCTGAATCCTTTTTTCCAATACTGGGCCAAGACTGAAAAAAAACTGATAACAAAACTGAGGACTTATTCTTTTGATTTTTTCCCACTGCTCCCCACCCAGTGCCCTACGTCCCATCTCTGTCCTCCCTCTCCCCCCCATGGGAACCCTCCCTAGACTTTCAGGCATATACATGCCTACAAGACCACCAGAGAGTAGGAGGGACCTACTTAAACAATAACAATAACTGTGCTCCCCCTTCCCCTCCTCACCCCATCAATCATCACTCATCTGACATCCCTATATCTCTGTGAATTCTTAACCTATAACCTATAACCTATATCTTTCTTTTAAATTCTTGGTTCAGGAACTCCGCTCTTCTTTATGGTGTTGATTAAGCCATCTGCTTCTTCGACTGTCCGGAGATTGCGCATCTGATTATCCCACATAACACGGAGCATTTCAATTGGGCTCTGGCTCCAAGTTTATTCAGCTCCTCCATCCTTTTGCCTAACTCCCATTGTTTCTGATCAGTTGCACGAGACACATCTGATCTGACAGAGCAGGTAAAATTTTGGACTACATATGGTCCATTCCTCAGCGCGGCTGTCAAGATTGTTTCTATGACTGAATACGAGAGAAATTTTACAAGGATTTTTCTCGGCTTCTGTCTCTGCATGTTACGTCTGAAAGGGTCCCGATGGACTCGCTGTATTTCACAGTCCAAGTTAACGTCCGTTCTATCTTTCACAATAGTCTCATTTAACAATTTGATTATAAAAGCCTTAATGTTGGTCCCTTTTTCAGCTTCCGGGACGTTTAGAAATCTCAAATTATTTCTCCTGGAATGATTTTCAATTCTTTCCAGGTCTTCCCTAAGACTCATATTTTCCTTGAGCAGGGCTCCCAGCTCATCTGAGTTTTTTGTAATGTCTTTCCTGATCAATCCTACTTCTTCCTCCAATGCACTTGTCCACGCCGAGATATCATCTAATTTCTGTGCCAATACTGTGCAAGAAGCTTTTATATCTGCCTGGTTGGCTTCCGATGTTTTAAACCTACTCCTAATCTCCTCTTTTAGGTCGAGAAGAATGGAGGCCAGCGGGGAATCAAGATGTATATTCAATCCCCCTTTCTCCACCACAGGGAGGTCTTCGTGTCTTGTCCTTCTCTCACCATATACCTCATCTCTAATCTCGAGGGCACTAAACCTGTTCTGTGTTGGTATCTGGAAAGCCCCTTCAGCCATAACTCCACCACCACTGGTTGCTTCATCGTCCCCCATAGCCTGCTGCGCTATATTAGCTTCTACTTCTTCTGGCGCGGCAGGGGCCGTAAGCAACTCCGATTCTTTTAGTGACATATCTACTGGTTTCACACCCTCTAACCCTGAAGTTATTGTTGTATGGGTCAGGACCTTATAAAATGTTTTAAGGGAGGGTGTAACCCTAACCTGAGGGGGTGAAATTCTTTTTCCCCTCCCGAGGACTCTTTCCCTGCTGCCTTGGTGGCTTCCCTGCTCTCGCCAGTGTAATTGGGGCTGACCCCCCGACTTTATAAGTGCTTGTCTCACTGGGGCCCTCAGGGAGTAGGGGTAACTGCAAGACCGAGCTGACCCCAACAGACTTCCCGACAGCCCGGGTTCGCAGGGTGTACCTGGAGATTTTATCTTGACAGGCACCTGTTTTTTCCAGCGACGGGGTACTCTTCTCCATAGAAACACTCTGTGAGGTTTGTGAAGCTCCTTGACCTCTTTTACAGCCTCTCTGGTGTTTATTCACATATCGATATTCATCAGTTAAGCTGGGGTCCAGAGAGTCCTTCACACTACCTCTCCCTTCTATTATGGCCTCAGGAGGACTTGTGCAGCCTCTGCCTCTGCCGCTGTGCGAGAGAGCTTGCACTGCCCAGGAACATCGTAGCAGCACCGCCGCACACTTCCACGTCGAGGCTGCTCTCCCTGCCTCCGAGGAGCTCCACAGACCTCCACTGCTCCCCGGACTGCACTGCATCGATTTTCCACCGAGTGAGTGGTTTCGCTATTAGCTATTAGCATGCTAAGTACGGTTGGGTGGGGTGAGGGGGGCCGCACACCTATACACGCATCCTCCGTATCTCTCCAGCGGCCCGCGACCGGCCACCATGTTCCCAAAAACGGAAGTGACCTCGAATGTGTGGGGCGAGTCTACACAATGGTAGGGAGCGTTTTGGACCATAGAGGGGTTAAAGTTACTATTTCAGGTCCAATGTATGTAACAATAGGGAAAGTGCTGAACTTCATAAAGATTACATATACCATTCCAATTCAGAATTATTTTCTAGAAAATATTGAAATATTTACCAACAATACATTTTTAAATCAGATAAAAAATGCATACAATAAAAACATTAAAAAACTATAAAATGCAAAGTAATAAAAGATTCACTCATTAAAAATTAAATTTACTTCCCTCCCTCCAACCCAAAAATAAACACACCCAAAAAATAAAAAAATAAAAAATATTTCAGTGAAAATACCACTTAAATTACAAAATAAAATAAAAAAGTAAAAAAATACATTTGACAAATATTAACATTAAAAACAAGTAACAATAGATTAATAAATAAAACAAATAATAACTAACCAATTAAAAATATACATACTCAAATATCAATAAAAAATAATTAGGATTAACAATTAATTTAAAAAAAATAAAGATCCTTTCCATCCTATTTCCCTCCAAACCTAACAATTGCTACTAAACTATAAATTACTAACAAAAGGATCAAATGTATTTACATTATAATTTACAAATTAAACTTAAATAAAAGAAAAATGAAAATTAAATAATGAATCAATTAAAAAAAATATGAATCAATTAAATATTTAATTTGGTATAAAGAAGTGATTTACCGTATACATTAAATATATTATGATTTAGCTAACTTCCCACTGTCCTCTGCTACAAACTGAACAGCCTGCTACTAAAATATAAATTAATAACATAGGGGGGTCATTATGATGGCGGGCGGATCGTCACCGCCGGCCCGGCGGGGGCGATCCGCCCGCCATCCAGACAGCAAAGACCCCCGCCATATTATGATGGCTGGGGGGGTCCGCGGCGGACGGAAAGACCATCCGCCGCTTTTCCGCCGGTCGACTCGTCGACCGGCAGAAAACAAGGATAATATGGTGGCGGTGTCTCCAAGACACCGCCATCCATATTATGATTACTGCAGAGTGCAGCCTTTCCATGGCGGCGTTGGCATGGAAAGGCATACGGTCTTTGTATATGGGGGCCCGTTGTGGGCCCCCACGGTGTTGAGGGGGTGGGGGGTGCACATGGGGGTACCTATGGTACCCCCCTGCATATGTATGCACAAGGTGGCAGGCACCGCCCGGTGCCTGTCACGTTGTGCATGCACATGCACGACGTGCATTCACAGCATTGTGGCGGGCGGTGCGGTGAGCACCGCCCGCCACAATGCTGTGAATAGGGCTTGCCACCGTGGCGGTGGCATCCTAATAGCATGTGCGGGACTGCCGCACCCCTTGCGGACGGTCCCGCATTCCGCTGCGGTGGCGGGCGGACATCGTAATGTTGCCCATAGATTTAAAAATTAAAATAAAATGTTAATTAACAAATTCAACGTAAACAAATAAAATAACAATTAAACAATTTACATAATTAATGATCAATTAAATATTAAATTGTCATTAATAATAATTAACAATAAAAATACATTAATTATCATTTCATTAACATACTACTCTATTCCCCTACAAACTACAAACTATATTTTTTAAATAACAATTGTACTAACAATACTAGCACTTGAAATTAATATACTAATATAATTATACTTTAATCACAATTATTATATACTATATTTGATACAATATTATAATAATATTATATAATATATAATGATTGTAAATTAATTAATAAAATTATATTTATTATAACTATATTACAGTAAACAATATTAAATACAATGGGCCACATGCATCAAAGTTAGGAATTGCGATTCCTAAATTGCGATTTTTAAGAAATCGCAATTTAGGAATCGCAATTCCTTATGCATGTAGGAATCGCAAAAAAAATTGCGATTCCTACATATTCCTTATTTGCAACTCGCAAATTGCGAATCACAAATAAGGAATTGCTTCCCATTCATTCCTATGGGCCAAAAGGCCCATAGAAATCAATGGGAATTGCATGCGCAATTTGCGAGTGCCAAATAGGGTGCAAGGGTGCCAAAAGGACACCCTGATGCACCCCTGAAATTGCAATGTCAACACATGTTGCACACACACATGCCCCAAGGGCATGTATGTGTGCAACATAGAACTTTGAAAAATGCACTTTTGTGCATTTTTCAAAGTTCTATAAATTACCATCAACTTTGAGTTGATGGTAATTTGCGTTTCTTAATTGCGAAATCACAATTTTCTTTTTGTTGTTGCATTGCATTTAGGGAATCGCAATTTGCGATTCCCTAAATGCAATCTCAATTTAAATAATCGCAAATTTAGTGATTACTTAAATAGTGATTTTTGCATTTGGGATGATGCATACCAAATGCAAAAATAGTGAATCTGCCCCTTTGCGACCGCTATTTTCAATGATGCATGTGGCCCTATATTCTTAAAATCAATATTATATGCAAAGGAAACAATATTCTTACCATAGTTGTTCTGTTACAAGATTTTGCTGAAAGTCACAATATTTTTGGCACATTATTAAAGCCACACAATATTTTTAATCTGATATTTTAGTTGTTCACTGTGGCAGAAGGACGTGTATTTTATATTGGGGGAAGGGAGGATCTAGGAGGTCTATAGGAGATCAAGACTATTTACTGTGGATGTTTGGGAAAGTTGGGGTATGTCAATAGGAGACTAGAAATATATTTATATAAATTGAAAGGGCTGTCACTTGATGTTTGATGTTTTTGCTGGTTTTAAATTAGGATTCTTTTAGTAATGCGTGCAGTCACATTTCTCACAGCTAAATGCATGAAGTGTGAGTTATTCTCCCAGTGAATACTCAGATTGTGTGCTGATACCTAGAGTCTCTTTTGCAGGCTCCAACAACATCCGATGTGAACAAGTCCCATTGTAAAAGAGACCTTAGGCTTTATTTTCGCTGAGCTGCACAGCTTTGTAGTATGTCCTTTCTTTTGCCCTTTCAGGCTTATTTTGGTAAACGTCTATATCTGGGAGATATTGAGAGTCCTATGGCCAATCCATTTGAATGCACAATTTTCTCATTGGAGGATGCCTCTCTAATCTCTTGGCTACTGAGGAATTGGTGGCAGTGGAATACAGTGTCAGTATGTTTAGGTTACTAAGAACTCTTCACCATTTATTCGTGGGCTTCATGCCCCTTGTCCAAAAATCTTTAGCCTGAATTCTTATTAGGCAGCCAAAAAAACATTTTTAGATGGTCTGCCACCAATAGTGCAGTAAAAAAGCAAACAAATTAAAGTAAATTAAAATAAAGTGAGCTGAAGGGACATAGGGTGATGGAGCAAGACCACTGACTCATTGTCAGTGAAATTGCTCTCCCACCCTCGCAGCTCCACCATTAAGTGAGGCCTGCCCATGCCCCTGCACTCTCGAGTGTTGGTAATCGAGGCCCTCCTCCACCCGCAGGTTTCCCTGCGCCTCATCCCTGGTGGTCCAGTGGACCTCTGTCTCCTTCCTCTCACTCTGCTCTTTCACTCGTTTTTCTACCCTTTTTTATCTTTCACCTTTCTGCACTTTTCTGCATCTCTGCTCTTTTGTGCCTTATTTCTGCTCATTTTCATTCCCTCTCGCTCTGCTCTTTCACTCGTTTTCACTCTTTTTTCTACCCTCTTTTATCTTTCACCTTTCTGCACTTTTCTGCATCTCTGCTCTTTTGTGCCTTATTTCTGCTTATTTTCCCTTTTTTCTTTATCCCTTATTTCCTCCCTTTACCTTTCCCCGCCGCTGCTGCCTCCGCGGCCCCTCCCCCCAGCCCGACCGGCCCAATCAAGCTCCCCTCCCCGCTCCCGCCTCCCAGCTGTCCAGCCCTCCCCACTGCGGGGACAGGCGAGCAAGACCAATGACTCATTGTCAGTGAAATTGCTCTCCCACCCTCGCAGCTCCACCATTAAGTGAGGCCTGCCCCTGCCCCTGCACTCTCGAGTGTTGGTGATCGAGGCCCTCCTCCACCCGCAGGTTTCCCTGCGCCTCATCCCTGGTGGTCCAGTGGACCTCTGTCTCCTTCCTCTCACTCTGCTCCTTCACTCGTTTTCACTCGTTTTTCTACCCTTTTTTATCTTTCACCTTTCTGCACTTTTCTGCATCTCTGCTCTTTTGTGCCTTATTTCTGCTGATTTTCCCTTCCTCTCGCTCTGCTCTTTCACTTGTTTTCACTCGTTTTTCTACCCTCTTTTATCTTTCACCTTTCTGCACTTTTCTGCATCTCTGCTCTTTTGTGCCTTATTTCTGCTTATTTTCCCTTTTTCTTTATCCCTTATATCCTCCCTTTACCTTTCCCCGCCACTGCTGCCCCCGCGGCCCCTCCCCCCCAGCGCGACCGGCCCAATCCAGCTCCCCTCCCCGCTCCCGCCTCCCAGCTGTCCAGCTGTCCAGCCCTCCCAGACCCCTACTTAATGGCAGCCGCTGCGGGGACAGGCGAGCAAGACCACTGACTCATTGTCAGTGAAATTGCTCTCCCACCCTCGCAGCTCCACCATTAAGTGAGGCCTGCCCCTGCCCCTGCACTCTCGAGTGTTGGTGATCGAGGCCCTCCTCCACCCGCAGGTTTCCCTGCGCCTCATCCCTGGTGGTCCAGTGGACCTCTGTCTGCTTCCTCTCACTCTGCTCTTTCACTCGTTTTCACTCGTTTTTCTACCCTTTTTTATCTTTCACCTTTCTGCACTTTTCTGCATCTCTGCTCTTTTGTGCCTTATTTCTGCTTATTTTCCCTTTTTTCTTTATCCCTTAATTCCTCCCTTTACCTTTCCCCGCTGCTGCTGCCCCTGCTGCCCCTCCCCCAAGCGCGTGGGGCCTAATCCAGCTCCCCTCCCCGCTCCCGCCTCCCAGCTGTGCAGCCCTCCCCGACCCCTACTTAATGGCGGCCGCTGCGGGGACAGGCGAGCAAGACCACTGACTCATTGTCAGTGAAATTGCTCTCCCACCCTCGCAGCTCCACCATTAAGTGAGGCCTGCCCCTGCCCCTGCACTCTCGAGTGTTGGTGATCGAGGCCCTCCTCCACCCGCAGGTTTCCCTGCGCCTCATCCCTGGTGGTCCAGTGGACCTCTGTCTCCTTCCTCTCACTCAGCTCTTTCACTCGTTTTCACTTGTTTTTCTACCCTTTTTTATCTTTCACCTTTCTGCACTTTTCTGCATCTCTGCTCTTTTGTGCCTTATTTCTGCTCATTTTCCTTCCTCTCGCTCTGCTCTTTCACTTGTTTTCACTCGTTTTTCTACCCTCTTTTATCTTTCACCTTTCTGCACTTTTCTGCATCTCTGCTCTTTTGTGCCTTATTTCTGCTTATTTTCAGTTTTTTCTTTATCCCTTATTTCCTCCCTTTACCTTTCCCCGCCGCTGCTGCCCCCGTGGCCCCTCCCCCCCAGCGCGACCGGCCCAATCCAGCTCCCCTCCCCGCTGCCGCCTCCCAGCTGTCCAGCCCTCTTAATGGCGGCCGCGCCGCTGGCGCGCTGAAGGCGCATCAAAGGCAAGCCTGTCTGCGCCCGTCCGCGACCCGACCGCGACCAGCGCCAGGAACCCTGGACCTCCGCCCGCCAACGCTACGACCCAGCAGCACTCCACGCACTCAACCCAGGCCACAACAACAACTGCAAGCTAGCATCACCAGCCGACACCCACGGACCCTTCAGCTGTCACCGCTGCCGGCACACCTGCAGCACCACCAAGAACACGGATCCAGCACAACCCGCCCACAAGAACACAACCGAACCAAAGACCCTGCAATGCATCCTCCTCAACGTCCGATCCCTCCACAAACACGCCACAGAAATCTGGGACCTCCTCGACAGAACCACCCCGGACGTAGCGTTCTTCACCGAAACCTGGACCAACACCACCTCGGGACCGCACATCGCCATCGCCATCCCCCAAGGATACAAGATCTCCAGGAAGGACCGCCCCACCTGCCCAGGAGGAGGAATTGCCATCGTCCACAAATTCAGCCTCCGCCTGAGCACACTCCCCGACGAGCCCACAGAACTGATGGAACACCTTCACTTCAAAATACTGGCCAGCCCCACCGCCACCCTCCGAGGAACCCTCATCTACCGACCCCCTGGACCCCGCGGATCCTTCCCCAACTCCATCACAGACATTATCTCCCCGCAGGCCATCGCATCCACCAACTACACCCTGCTGGGAGACCTCAACTTCCACCTCGACAACCAACTGGACCCCAACACCACATCCCTCCTGGACAACCTCCACAACATCGGACTCCGCCAGATCGTGACCGAGCCCACGCACTCAGCAGGACACACCCTCGACCCCCTCTTCACTACAGGAAACTCCATCACCTTCAGCCACACCACCGAACTCCCATGGACCAACCATCGTTGCGTCCACTTCACCTTCAGAACACCCACCATCCACAGACACCAGCACCTGCTCCCACGAAGAAACTGGACCAAAATCACCGACGACCAGCTCACCTCCTCACTCAACAACTCCACCCCAACCATCGCGGAAAACGACGACCCCAACACCGCAGCCCAAACCCTGCATAGATGGATCTCGGACAGCACCAACACCATAGCCCCCTCAAGAAAAACAACAATACCCGCGCCAAGAAAGCCAGATGGTTTACCACCGAACTTCGAGAGTCCAGACGCACATGCCGCCGCCTCGAAAAGGCCTGGAGGAACACCAAATCCACAGAAGCCCACAACAACTTCAGAGCCGCCACCAACGCCCACATCAACTCATCAGAGAAACGAGGAAAAAAGTGATTGAAGACAGAATCTCCTCCCACGCGCACAACAGCAAGGAACTCTTCAGCATCATCAAGGAGCTCGCCCAACCCACCAGCGAGTCTACCGACATCCCTCCCTCACAAGACCTCTGAGACAAACTTAGCACCTTTTTCCACCACAAAATCAAGAGCATCTACGACAACTTCGACGAAGACAACCAACACACTGAACCCTCACCAACCACCCCCGACACCCGGAAACCAGCGATTGACGACTGGACAGCCCTCACCACCGAAGACACACTGAAGACAATGAAGTCAATCCACTCAGGGGCCCCCACGGACCCCTGCCCCGACCACATCTTCAACAGAGCCTCCGACACCATCGCACCCATGCTCCGCCACACCATCAACCGCTCCCTGGCGACCGCCTCGTTCCCCGACGACTGGAAACACGCCGAGGTCAACCCCCTCCTAAAGAAACCCTCAGCGGACCCCACCGACCTCAAAAACTACAGACCCATCTCCCTGCTCCCGTTCCCAGCGAAAGTCATAGAGAAAGTCATCAACAGCCAACTCGACACATTCATTGAAGGACACAACATCCTCGACTCCTCCCAATCCTGCTTAAAAAAAAAACATAGTACGGAAACCGCCCTCCTCGCCGCAACAGACGACATCCGCACTCTACTGGACAAAGGAGAAACAGTAGCCCTCATCCTCCTCGACCTATCAGCGGCATTCGACACAGTCTCCCACTGCACCCTAATACGCAGACTCTCACGACGCAGGAATCCAGGACAAGGCCCTCGACTGGATCCGCTCCTTCCTCTCCGGCAGGACGCAGCGGGTCAGACTCCCCCTTTCCTCTCCGACCCCACACCTACCACCTGTGGAGTCCCCCAGGGCTCCTCCCTCAGCCCGACGCTCTTCAACGTCTACATGGCTCCACTCGCCCCCATCGTCAGAACCTACAGACTCAACATTGTGTCATACGCAGAGCGAAACCCAGCTCATCCTCTCCCTATCCAACGAGCCCAACACCGCCAGACGCAACTTTCGAGAAGGCATGGAAGCCGTCGCCAAATGGATGAAAAACAGCTGCCTACAACTAAACACCAACAAAACAGAAGTACTCATCATGGGCCCAAACCCCGATGCCTGGAGTGACACCTGGTGGCCCCCGCCCTCGGAAACCCGCCAACCCCCACGGACCACGCACGCAACCTGGGAATCATCCTGGACTCCGAGCTCAAAATGGACCGCCAGATCAACTCAGTCTCGTCTTCCTGCTTCCACACCCTCCGCCTCCTTCGTAAGACCTTCAAATGGATCCCCTCGAACACCGAAAGACCGTCACTCACGCCCTGGTCACCAGCAGACTCGACTACGGCAACGCACTCTACGCCGGAATAAACAAAAACCTCACCCGCAAGCTACAGAACATCCAGAACGCCGCCGCAAGACTGGTCCTCAACCTGCCAAAACACTGCTACATCTCCCAGCACCTGCGCACACTCCACTGGCTCCCTGTCGAGGCGAGAATCACCTTCAAGATGCTCACCCACGCACACAAGGCCCTCCACGGCACCGGACCAGCATACCTGAACAGCCGACTCAAATTCCACGCACCCCAAAGGACCCTACGATCAGCCCAGCTCTCCTATGCCGTGGTCCCCCGCACCAGAAAGACCAGATCGGGAGGCTGCTCCTTCTCCTTCCTCGTGGCCAAAGCATGGAATGCCCTTCCGCTCCACCTCAGACAGACAACATCGCTCCCCATCTTCGCAAGAAACCTCAAAACCTGGCTCTTCGACAGACCCCCTCCTTGATGGAATGGAACCTGCACCCCCCCCCACCCCTAGCGCCTTGAGACCCTTACGGGTGAGAGGTCACGCTTTAACAAACCCCTGATTGATTGATTGATTGATGGGACCAGGGAGAGGTGAGGAGGATTTGAGAAGAGGGGACGCAGGGAGTGAGAGAGGTGGAGAAGAAAAGAAGCATGCATGGCAAAGAAGCATGGTCTTACATCAGCAGTGGAAGTATACATCTTCCAGTCAAAATATGGGTTTGACAAACACTAGAAAAGCAGAAAAGTAATCTAATCAGGACAGGGACAGTGAGGCAGACAATAAAGCTATCCATTCATAAGCAAGGGGCGGAACCAAAGCACACTCTAAGGACACAAAATTCGGCCTACGCGTAGTTCCGCATAGCGGTGGAGTGTGTTACGTCGTGTGGTTCACGCGGATTTTTAGCGCTGGGTGTTTGTTCCGCACTGGAAAATCAGTACGAACTGCACCATGCGCAGAGCAAGAGGGCGCTGCTTCTTTCTGCTGCTTGAGTAAATTTTCTACTCGAGAGGCAGCTTCCTCAACGCGAACAGAAGGTTTCTCAATGAGAGCGGTCACAACCATCTGCGACCATCTGCGACGGCCCGCATTCAGAAATCTCGCTGAGAGGTGGTCTAGCAGGGTTTTTTTTTGTACGCGCTCGCCAACTTTACATTGGCGAGCGCGAGAAAGGAAAAAACTCCCATGTGCTCCGTGGAGCACGGAGTGCAGAAAACTCCGCAAACTCCACAAAAAGAGCGGAGTTCACCGCCCAGGCCTACACATAATGCATTAGAAACAAAGGTCTCTAACCGACAACTAAAACTGTCTGTGGCTGAGAATTCAAAAAAACGTAAAACAGAAAACAATGGAAGAGAGCTAAGACAAAGATTGGATTAAATATGTTCCTAAACAGCTTTCACTGTAGCAGTCAAATTTCTTGCCCTGACTTTGTCGGACTACCTTATTTTGTGTTTTTTTCAACACACAGTTGTGTTTGTTTTCAAAATATCATCTGGTTGCATTGTTGACAAGTGTTTGAAAGTATTCATGAAAGTAAAGGGACAGAGTAAGGCAGCACTCTTACATTTTTCCAATTCTTAGTGCATAGTGTAATAACAGTTTAAGGGGAAAAGGCAGCAAGGAAATTGGTCGATAGTGTTTCAGAAGTGGGAGGTCTTCATCTTATTTCTTTTGTAAGGGAACTACTACTGCTTCTTTAAATGGCATTGGTGCACTTCCTTGAGATAGGGAGGTGTTTAATAGGGACAAAAGTGGTCTTGAGATGTCTGCAAAAAAATGCTTTAATAATCTTGGGAGGACAAGAATCATTTGGAGAGCTGGACTTCACTTTTGTCATTAGCTCAGCTAAATGTTCTAATCAATGGAGCTCAAAAGTAGCGAGTTAGAAATCCTCTGTGAACCATAAGGAAGACTCAGACTGTCTGAAGGTTTTAGATTTACAAAGAATGTGTTAGACCCATCAGTCTTAGGGTGGTCTTCCCCCAGACATTTTGTCTTCCCCCTCTTATGTTGCTGAATTCGTTTCTGTTATCTTTAGGACTCTGTGCACTCTACCACTGCTAACCAGAGCTAAAGTGCTTGTGCTCTCTTCATAAAACACGGTAAAATTGGCTTATACCCAATTGGCATATTTTATTTGCTTATAAGTACCTAGTAAAGTGATATAAAATCTATCCAGGACCTGCACTTGCAATTTGCCTTGTGATTTCGTTTCGTGTCTCCTTGTAACTTCATAGTGGGAGTGTTTCACAGAGTAGCACAGCCTTAGCCTTGCCAGGAACAGAATGTGTGGGATGTGCAATTGAAAGCATGAGAGAGAGAAATGTGTGGAATGTACTTCTCTGTCTCAGAGTATAGTGCTGTAGGCAATGGTGTGCAAATGTGCATTAGGTTGTACACTGTAAAATGGAATTTTGCCTATGGGCTTTAACGTGCCCTAAACTCCATCTTTAACTCTGACTCTGTCTAGCTTGAGTTTTGAACACACACAAGCAGGCCCCCATGTTGCTCATGGTTATTTAGGTTATTCACGCTCAAGATTGTTTTCTGTACCTTTGGAGATGTTTTCTACGTTGGCAAGCTTCACTAAGATAAAGGGCTGGAACATGTAGGAGTGCAGGAGAATACGTGAGAACTTCTTTGCCTTGGAATGCTTGCACAGACCTCGGTCAGCACCAGTAAGTTTCCTCGCTGTAGAGGATGTCTTCTCATGCATTGAGAATATTCTAAAACTAGGAGAAGTAAAGCTATGGCTGAAAAGACCACTGCTTCGGGAGGCAAGATGGCGGCAGCGTGATTACTGCAGCAGCAGCTCCTCTCCCCGCTTCGCTTTGCGCTTTGTGCCCCGCGCTCCTTCGAGCATAATCGAGCACACTCACCTGGGCTTCACGGACTTGCGGACTTGCGGATTCCGCTTAGGGTTTCGTCTGAGTCTGCCTCGTCGGTGCCCAGAGCTTACACGGATGCCCTGGCTGGGACTGGGTCTGAGCAGGCGATTCGAGACTGCAGCACCGGCTGGGATATCGGATTCCTGCGTGCATAGAGGCGGTAAGGGCGGCGGTGGGAAACCGGTGGTCGCGCTGGTGAGAGCAGCTTGCTCCACCTGGTGGGCGCTAGCAAGAATTGCAGTCAAAGTGGGACATAGGCTGTCTTCACAGAACTCTTGCATCACAACAAGATACAATTTGGTGTTTGGGAGGATGCCACCCAAATCGGCAAAGCAAGTGAAAGAAGCGGCGATTAGAAATTCACCGCAAACACATCTGCTCCAAGGTAACAGTCGGGACTCCCCCTTAAGCACTGGTGCTTTGGCAGGCAAACCCAATGAGCCCCGTAACGCTAAAAAGCAAGCAGAGAGTGGAGGGGTAGGGAGACGGAGGATTCAGACTGAGCGCACCGCGGGGCGGAAGGGGATGAATGTAAAAGTTTCAGAAGAAGTGGGGGCTGCTGCTGAAGGGGATAAGATAAACACACTTTTTATACCACCTCAACCTACTATTACTGAATTTTTCAAAAAAACGGGAGATGGAACTTTGGAACATATAATAGAACCCCTTGGTAATTTAGACTCAGAGATGGCTGTCCACAACCTGAGCACAGATCCAGTAGATGTTATGGGTGAAAATTTTGTAAATGCGGAAATACAGGATGAGATTGCTAGGAATAGCAAAGATGTTCGGAAGGAAAAAGTAACAGGAAAAGAAACAGAAAAAGACACAGAACCTGGTGATAACAGGGAGGATGATAATGAAGCTATGACTGACCCCCAAATTTATGGGCCAATAATTGACGAGGCTTCCGGGGGGGTGGGAGCTGTTATAGGTCCAGAAGATCTGCTTTTGGCAGCAGGAGATATCATCTCTGATGGAACAGATAAGTTTTACTCCCTCACTGAGGAGTCACTATCAGGTGTAACCGATTCAGACCACAGCGAGTTTGATGATAGCTTGTCTTCGTCCGGCTCCAGCACTTTGGAAGCACCAGAAACAGCACTGAAGCGACAGAAAACTCGGACGAATCTTAAGGGGGCAAAGGTCACACTGAAGCCCAGAAAAATAAAGGAAGGCGCTCAGGCGGCCCCGGTTTGAAGAATAACACAAGAATAACCGGCCCAATGGTATCGACAACTGAACAGACGGTATCTCCCACTGGTGCATCTCAGGCAAAGGGAACAACAGATATGAATTCTGCATTGAGTATGATATTGGATACTATAAAAGAACATTGTGCTGAGACTCAGGCTGACAGAAAAAAAGCAAGGCAGGCCTCTAAAAAACTGGAGGGGGCAATACGGAAAGTTGGAAAAACCTGTGTAGAGATCGGGGAGCGGATGAACTTTCTGGAAGAGAGAACAACGGTGGTCGAAAAGGAGCTGTCTGACATTAAAGAGGATACTAAAACTCATGATGCTCAGCTCACCGATGCTATGTGGAAGTTGGAGGACATGGAGAACCGCATGAGGAGGAATAACCTCCGCTTCTTAGGGATAAAAGAAGGCTTGGAAGGGGAGGACATACGTTCCTTCATCGTAAATCTTCTTAAAGAATCCTTCCCTGAGCTTACAGGGTGGGATGGGAGCGGGAAGTCCAGAGGGTCCACAGGTTCCCCTTCACCAGATATATACTCTGGTAGAGACATGAACCAACCAAGGGCCATATTAGTCTTTTTTGGTAATTACATGCTTAGGCAGGCTATTTTTGAAAAAGCCCGACCCGATGCCAGACGACAATATAAAGAGTCTTCTTTTTTTGTACGCCCAGATTTTTGCCATGTCACCATAGAGCGTAGATGGCGACTTCGGCAAATGATTAAGCCCTTTCAGGATGCTGGGTTCGAGGCCTTTTTACTTTCCCCTGCTAGACTAAAGATGATTGTAAGAGGAGCGGTGAAGTTTTTCACCTCAGAAATTCAGGCTAGAGAGTATCTAGATCAAATCCGGTCAGATAAAAGAAATGTCTGAGGTATCAATGTAACTGTGGGGTTAATTTAAATAAGAATGTTTTTTTCTTTTTTTCCCGACATTAGTAAAAGGTTATATATGCATCTTTCTTACTATGTGTTCCTTCTTTCTCCCCTCTGTTTTTCTCTTTCCTCCTTTTTTCTTATTGATGCTTTTGGTTTGATAAAGCGCGGAGGGAGCTTAGGGGGGAGGAGTGCTGTGATGTTTTTTCCTGTCTCCATCACGCGGACCTTTCTCGGTCTGGCTGCATCTAAGGGTAGGGCAGGGAGGGGGGATGGGACAGGGGGGGGTATGGCGACAACGAGAAGTGTAAATTGCAGCAGAAGCAAGAAGCTTACTATGGGTATTACTTTATTTGGTTACTAACTGGTAGAGAGCAGCTTGGTAGGAAGACTGTACAAGACGGTTTGCAGGATCAGTACAATATTTGTATCAATTCAGACATGGTAGAACAGCTGGAAATAATCTTTTTGGGAACTATGGCTAAAGTTCGTATAGCGTCTATTAATATATGTGGGCTTAATGATGGGGCTAAGAGGAGGAGGATACAGGAAGATCTCAAGGTATTAAAGGCAGATATCTATTGTCTGCAGGAGACCCACATTGCCAGGAACGATTGCAATCTACTTAATTCCCTGGGGCTGAAGGTAGCAGCCTACACTACACAAGATGTGGAGACTAAGGGAGTCGCAGTTCTTATTAAAGGCAGTGTTATTAACCCTGGTAGGAAAGCTGTCGACAGGAATGGTAGATGGGTATTATTGGAATGTAGGCACACAACTGGTTCTTTCACACTTTGTACAGTCTATGCCCCTGTTCTAGATGACCCAGGGCTACTCTGTTTCTTGGCCAATGAATTACCATCTTGGCCAGCCCCGTTTGTGGTGTGTGGGGACCTGAATCTCAATGGGTCCAGAGACACTCTGGGAACAGGAGGGACCTCTAGTAAAGGGCGGAAGCCACATTCTATGAGGGCGCTCAAAAATCTTATAATGGATGTCGGTTTGGTAGATGTTTGGCCTAAACTTAGACCTACTGAGCCTGGTTATACTTTTTATTCAGCCCCACATGGCAAGTTTGCCCGACTGGATTACTTTTAATCTCACCATGTATACTCCAAGAGGCATGAATTGAGCTCTTCCCCGAGTTATGTCCGACCATAACCCAGTAGTCCTAGAGGTTTCAGTAAAAGCATAAGAAAGGAATATTCTAGATGGAATTTTGAGAGGGCTCTGCTTTCAGACGAAAAATGTATCGAATATATGAAGGACTGGATCAGGGAGTTCTTTGATAATAATAGTGGTAGTGCCCCCAGGTATGGTCTGGGATGCTTTTAAAGCGGCAGCGAGAGGTGAGATCCTGCAATATTGTTTGAGTGAGCTGAAAAAAAGAGGTAGAACAGATTAAACAGTTTTATCAAAAGCTTGCCCGACTTGAAACAGAATTGATCAGTACCGTGTCGCGTGGTGGGGAGGTGGTAAGAATCCTGAGTTCTATCAACATCACTAAAGCCTGCCTGAACGATTTTAATACTGAGAGACTCGCAGGAAAATACTTAGCTAAGAAGCAGGATTGCTATGAATATAGCGAGATGGTGGGCAGATTACTGGCAATCGGGGCGAGACAGCAGGCTGCAGCAGGACATATAGACTGGATCAGAAATATGCAGGGTAGAGTCGTGACAGAGCCTGCGGAGATTAGAGAGGCTTTCAGAGAATTTTATGAAGACCTGTATTCAGCTTCATCTAGTGATGGTTATTTATCAAATTTGGAAGTACAGGAGTTTGGACCGACTGGAAGGGTCCCACAGGAGGAGGGTGCCCGGCTTGGGGCTAAAATTACACAGGAGGAGCTATTTAGTGCCTTGCAAGCCCTCCCAACGGGCAAGGCATCGGGAACTGACTGTATTCCTATAGAGTTTTACAAAGTTTTCGTTAGCGAGATATATCGTCCTATGCTTAGTTTATTTCAGGAGATCAAGGAAGGGACAACACCGCCGGGTTCTTGGGATATCGCAAACATTGTCATCTTTCTAAAAAAGGGTAAAGATCCAATGAACTTAGGCTCATATAGGCCTATAACGCTGTTAAACAGTGATGCTAAGTTTTATTCTAAGATCTTTGCCTCACGTCTGAACTCTGTGATGCACCATCTTGTTTCAGTATGGCAGCACGGTTTTATACAAGGAAGAGGGACTGTAGATCATGTTAGGAGGTTAATTACCCTCTTTGACGCTACTGAGATCGCTGCTAAACCTATGGGGGTAGCTTTTTTAGACGCGGAGAAGGCCTTCGACAGGGTGTCATGGAATTTTTTATGGCAGACCCTTAAGACCTACGGCCTAGGGGAACCATTTGTGAAAGCAATACAGGTCTTGTATGTCAACCCTGTAGCAAGATTACGAATTATGGGGGAAGAGACGGCTCCTTTCTCAATCGGTAGGGGAACAAGACAGGGCTGCCCTGCTTCCCCCCCTACTGTTTGCCCTGTATCTAGACCCCCTCCTTAGGTGTCTGGAGGCCTCTACAGAAATTATCCCGCTCAGCTTGCAAGGCGGGACACCAAGTTATTGGCTTACGCTGATGACGTGGCTATCATTTCATCTGACCCAGACCGGGCAATGACAGCAGCTGAAAGTATCGCTGAAGGATTTGGGACCCAATCGGGCTTTTTATTAAATAAAGCTAAAACGCAGATCGTGACAAATAGATTCGTCACAGGTATGGAGAATAGAACTGTTGAAAAAGCAGTTTACCTAGGTATTACCATCACGGCTAAGGTGGATGATATAGTGGACTTAAATATTACCCCTATAATGGGGAAAATTAAAATGATTTCCAACGCTGGGACAATCTGAAACTGTCAATAGTAGGGAGATGTAATCTCATCAAAATGATGATCCTGCCAAAACTTTTGTATATTTTTCGTGCAATTCCTTTGGAAATTCACAATTTTTGGTTTAAGCAGATAGAGAAGGAGGTAGCTAGGTTTATTTGGTGCTACCAGAGGACTAGGAGAACGAATATATATCTCTCCCTTCCTAGGGATAGAGGAGGATGGGGGCTCCCGTTTTTTAAGCTATATTATTTAGCGGCTTCATTCCAATATTACTGGCCTCTCTTTGGAGTCAAGGAAAAGGACAGGGGGGATCCTGGTCAAGTACCAACAATATATGAACTATTGATAGGCGCTCGGGCTAATGGCTGTCTTCTGAAATTCCATGAAGCAAGTTATTTTAAGAAAACGCGCTTCAAGGTTTTGATCGCTGCCTTCCGTAATTGGGTAGGCATAAGGAAGAAACTCGGGGTAGGTAGGTGCAATCGTTATTCTCCTATAACCTACAACCCGCCCACAAGAACACAACCGAACCGAAGACCCTGCAATGCATCCTCCTCAACGTCCGATCCCTCCACAAACACGCCACAGAAATCTGGGACCTCCTCGACAGCACCACCCCGGACGTAGCGTTCTTCACCGAAACCTGGACCAACACCACCTCGGGACCGGACATCGCCATCGCCATCCCCCAAGGATACAAGATCTCCAGGAAGGACCGCCCCACCTGCCCAGGAGGAGGAATCGCCATCGTCCACAAATCCAGCCTCCGCCTGAGCACACTCCCCGACGAGCCCACAGAACTGATGGAACACCTTCACTTCAAGATACTGGCCAGCCCCACCGCCACCCTCCGAGGAACCCTCATCTACCGACCCCCTGGACCCCGCGGACCCTTCCCCAACTCCATCACAGACATTATCTCCCCGCAGGCCATCGCATCCACCAACTACACCCTGCTGGGAGACCTCAACTTCCACCTCGACAACCAACTGGACCCCAACACCACATCCCTCCTGGACAACCTCCACAACATTGGACTCCGCCAGATCATGACCGAGCCCACGCACTCAGCAGGACACACCCTCGAACCCCTCTTCACTACAGGAAACTCCATCACCTTCAGCCACACCACCGAACTCCCATGGACCAACCATCGTTGCGTCCACTTCACCTTCAGAACACCCACCATCCACAGACACCAGCACCTGCTCCCACGAAGAAACTGGACCAAAATCACCGACGACCAGCTCACCTCCTCACTCAACAACTCCACCCCAACCATCGCGGAAAATGACGACCCCAACACCGCAGCCCAAACCCTGCATAGATGGATCTCGGACAGCACCAACACCATAGCCCCCCTCAAGAAAAACAACAATACCCGCGCCAAGAAAGCCAGATGGTTTACCACCGAACTTCGAGAGTCCAGACGCACATGCCGCCGCCTCGAAAAGGCCTGGAGGAACACCAAATCCACAGAAGCCCACAACAACTTCAGAGCCGCCACCAACGCCCACATCAACTCATCAGAGAAACGAGGAAAAAAGTGATTGAAGACAGAATCTCCTCCCACGCGCACAACAGCAAGGAACTCTTCAGCATCATCAAGGAGTTCGCCCAACCCACCAGCGAGTCTACCGACATCCCTCCCTCACAAGACCTCTGCGAAAAACTCAGCACCTTTTTCCACCACAAAATCAAGAGCATCTACGACAACTTCGACGAAGACAACCAACACACTGAACCCTCACCAACCACCCCCGATACCCGGAAACCAGCGATTGACGACTGGACAGCCCTCACCACCGAAGACACACTGAAGACAATGAAGTCAATCCACTCAGGGGCCCCCACGGACCCCTGCCCCCACCACATCTTCAACAGAGCCTCCGACACCATCGCACCCATGCTCCGCCACACCATCAACCGCTCCCTGGCGACCGCCTGGTTCCCCGACGACTGGAAACACGCCGAGGTCAACCCCTCCTAAAGAAACCCTCAGCGGACCCCACCGACCTCAAAAACTACAGACCCATCTCCCTGCTCCCGTTCCCAGCGAAAGTCATCGAGAAAGCCATCAACAGCCAACTCGACACATTCATTGAAGAACACAACATCCTCGACTCCTCCCAATCCGGCTTAAAAAAAAACCATAGTACGGAAACCGCCCTCCTCGCCGCAACAGACGACATCCGCACTCTACTGGACAAAGGAGAAACAGTAGCCCTCATCCTCCTCGACCTATCAGCGGCATTCGACACAGTCTCCCACTGCACCCTAATACGCAGACTCTACGACGCAGGAATCCAGGACAAGGCCCTCGACTGGATCCGCTCCTTCCTCTCCGGCAGGACGCAGCGGGTCAGACTCCCCCCTTTCCTCTCCGACCCCACACCTACCACCTGTGGAGTCCCCCAGGGCTCCTCCCTCAGCCCGACGCTCTTCAACGTCTACATGGCTCCACTCGCCCCCATCGTCAGAACCTACAGACTCAACATTGTGTCATACGCAGACGAAACCCAGCTCATCCTCTCCCTATCCAACGAGCCCAACACCGCCAGACGCAACTTTCAAGAAGGCATGGAAGCTGTCGCCAAATGGATGAAAAACAGCTGCCTACAACTAAACACCAACAAAACAGAAGTACTCATCATGGGCCCAAACCCCGACACCTGGAGTGACACCTGGTGGCCCCCCGCCCTCGGAAACCCGCCAACCCCCACGGACCACGCACGCAACCTGGGAATCATCCTGGACTCCGAGCTCAAAATGGACCGCCAGATCAACTCAGTCTCGTCTTCCTGCTTCCACACCCTCCGCCTCCTTCGTAAGACCTTCAAATGGATCCCCCTCGAACACCGAAAGACCGTCACTCACGCCCTGGTCACCAGCAGACTCGACTACGGCAACGCACTCTACGCCGGAATAAACAAAAACCTCACCCGCAAGCTACAGAACATCCAGAACGCCGCCGCAAGACTGGTCCTCAACCTGCCAAAACACTGCCACATCTCCCAGCACCTGCGCACACTCCACTGGCTCCCTGTCGAGGCGAGAATCACCTTACAGATGCTCACCCACGCACACAAGGCCCTCCACGGCACCGGACCAGCATACCTGAACAGCCGACTCAAATTCCACGCACCCCAAAGGACCCTACGATCAGCCCAGCTCTCCTATGCCGTGGTCCCCCGCACCAGAAAGACCAGATCGGGAGGCCGCTCCTTCTCCTTCCTCGTGGCCAAAGCATGGAACGCCCTTCCGCTCCACCTCAGACAGACAACATCGCTCCCCATCTTCGCAAGAAACCTCAAAACCTGGCTCTTCGACAGACCCCTCCTTGATGGAATGGAACCTGCACCCCCCCCCCCACCCCTAGCGCCTTGAGACCCTTACGGGTGAGTAGTCACGCTTTAACAAACCCCTGATTGATTGATTGATTGATGGGACCAGGGAGAGGTGAGGAGGATTTGAGAAGAGGGGACGCAGGGAGTGAGAGAGGTGGAGAAGAAAAGAAGCATGCATGGCAAAGAAGCATGGTCTTACATCAGCAGTGGAAGTATACATCTTCCAGTCAAAATATGGGTTTGACAAACACTAGAAAAGCAGAAAAGTAATCTAATCAGGACAGGGACAGTGAGGCAGACAATAAAGCTATCCATTCATAAGCAAGGGGCGGAACCAAAGCACACACTAAGGACACAAAATTCGGCCTACGCGGAGTTCCGCATAGCGGTGGAGTGTGTTACGTCGTGTGGTTCACGCGGATTTTTAGCGCCGGGTGTTTGTCCCGCATTGGAAAATCAGTACGAACTGCACCATGCGCAGAGCAAGAGGGCGCTGCTTCTTTCTGCTGCTTGAGTAAATTTTCTACTCGAGAGGTAGCTTCCTCAACGCGAACAGAAGGTTTCTCAATGAGAGCGGTCACAACCATCTGCGACCATCTGCGACGGCCCGCGTTCAGAAATCTCGCTGAGAGGTGGTCTAGCAGGGGGTTTTTTTGTACGCGCTCGCCAACTTTACATTGGCGAGCGCGAGAAAGGAAAAAACTCCCATGTGCTCCGTGGAGCACGGAGTGCAGAAAACTCAGCAAACTCCACAAAAAGAGCGGAGTTCACCGCCCAGGCCTACACATAATGCATTAGAAACAAAGGTCTCTAACCGACAACTAAAACTGTCTGTGGCTGAGAATTCAAAAAACGTAAAACAGAAAACAATGGAAGAGAGCTAAGACAAAGATTGGATTAAATATGTTCCTAAACAGCTTTCACTGTAGCAGTCAAATTTCTTGCCCTGACTTTGTCGGACTAACTTATTTTGTGTTTTTTTCAACACACAGTTGTGTTTGTTTTCAAAATATCATCTGGTTGCATTGTTGACAAGTGTTTGAAAGTATTCATGAAAGTAAAGGGACAGAGTAAGGCAGCACTATTACATTTTTCCAATTCTTAGTGCATAGTGTAATAACAGTTTAAGGGGAAAAGGCAGCAAGGAAATTGGTCGATAGTGTTTCAGAAGTGGGAGGTCTTCATGTTATTTCTTTTGTAAGGGAACTACTACTGCTTCTTTAAATGGCATTGGTGCACTTCCTTGAGATAGGGAGGTGTTTAATAGGGACAAAAGTGGTCTTGAGATGTCTGCAAAAAAATGCTTTAATAATCTTGGGAGGACAAGAATCATTTGGAGAGCTGGACTTCACTTTTGTCATTAGCTCAGCTAAATGTTCTAATCAATGGAGCTCAAAAGTAGCGAGTTAGAAATCCTCTGTGAACCATAAGGAAGACTCAGACTGTCTGAAGGTTTTAGATTTACAAAGAATGTGTTAGACCCATCAGTCTTAGGGTGGTCTTCCCCCAGACATTTTGTCTTCCCCCTCTTATGTTGCTCAATTTGTTTCTGTTATCTTTAGGACTCTGTGCACTCTACCACTGCTAACCAGAGCTAAAGTGCTTGTGCTCTCTTCATAAAACACGGTAAAATTGGCGTATACCCAATTGGCATATTTTATTTGCTTATAAGTACCTAGTAAAGTGATATAAAATCTATCCAGGACCTGCACTTGCAATTTGCCTTGTGATTTCGTTTCGTGTCTCCTTGTAACTTCATAGTGGGAGTGTTTCACAGAGTAGCACAGCCTTAGCCTTGCCAGGAACAGAATGTGTGGGATGTGCAATTGAAAGCATGAGAGAGAGAAATGTGTGGAATGTACTTCTCTGTCTCAGAGTATAGTGCTGTAGGCAATGGTGTGCAAATGTGCATTAGGTTGTACACTGTAAAATGGAATTTTGCCTATGGGCTTTAACGTGCCCTAAACTCCATCTTTAACTCTGACTCTGTCTAGCTTGAGTTTTGAACACACACAAGCAGGCCCCCATGTTGCTCATGGTTATTTAGGTTATTCACGCTCAAGATTGTTTTCTGTACCTTTGGAGATGTTTTCTACGTTGGCAAGCTTCACTAAGATAAAGGGCTGGAACATGTAGGAGTGCAGGAGAATACGTGAGAACTTCTTTGCCTTGGAATGCTTGCACAGACCTCGGTCAGCACCAGTAAGTTTCCTCGCTGTAGAGGATGTCTTCTCATGCATTGAGAATATTCTAAAACTAGGAGAAGTAAAGCTATGGCTGAAAAGACCACTGCTTCGGGAGGCAAGATGGCGGCAGCGTGATTACTGCAGCAGCAGCTCCTCTCCCCCTCTTCGCTTTGCGCTTTGTGCCCCGCGCTCCTTCGAGCATAATCGAGCACACTCACCTGGGCTTCACGGACTTGCGGACTTGCGGATTCCGCTTAGGGTTTCGTCTGAGTCTGCCTCGTCGGTGCCCAGAGCTTACACGGATGCCCTGGCTGGGACTGGGTCTGAGCAGGCGATTCGAGACTGCAGCGCCGGCTGGGATATCGGATTCCTGCGTGCATAGAGGCGGTAAGGGTGGCGGTGGGAAACCGGTGGGCGCGCTGGTGAGAGCAGCTTGCTCCACCTGGTGGGCGCTAGCAAGAATTGCAGTCAAAGTGGGACATAGGCTGTCTTCACAGAACTCTTGCATCACAACAAGATACAATTTGGTGTTTGGGAGGATGCCACCCAAATCGGCAAAGCAAGTGAAAGAAGCGGCGATTAGAAATTCGCCGCAAACACATCTGCTCCAAGGTAACAGTCGGGACTCCCCCTTAAGCACTGGTGCTTTGGCAGGCAAACCCAATGAGCCCCGTAACGCTAAAAAGCAAGCAGAGAGTGGAGGGGTAGGGAGACGGAGGATTCAGACTGAGCGCACCGCGAGGCGGAAGGGGATGAATGTAAAAGTTTCAGAAGAAGTGGGGGCTGCTGCTGAAGGGGATAAGATAAACACACTTTTTATACCACCTCAACCTACTATTACTGAATTTTTCAAAAAAACGGGAGATGGAACTTTGGAACATATAATAGAACCCCTTGGTAATTTAGACTCAGAGATGGCTGTCCACAACCTGAGCACAGATCCAGTGGATGTTATGGGTGAAAATTTTGTAAATGCGGAAATACAGGATGAGATTGCCAGGAATAGCAAAGATGTTCGGAAGGAAAAAGTAACAGGAAAAGAAACAGAAAAAGACACAGAACCTGGTGATAACAGGGAGGATGATAATAAAGCTATGACTGACCCCCAAATTTATGGGCCAATAATTGACGAGGCTTCCGGGGGGGTGGGAGCTGTTATAGGTCCAGAAGATCTGCTTTTGGCAGCAGGAGATATCATCTCTGATGGAACAGATAAGTTTTACTCCCTCACTGAGGAGTCACTATCAGGTGTAACCGATTCAGACCACAGCGAGTTTGATGATAGCTTGTCTTCGTCCGGCTCCAGCACTTTGGAAGCACCAGAAACAGCACTGAAGCGACAGAAAACTCGGACGAATCTTAAGGGGGGCAAAGGTCACACTGAAGCCCAGAAAAATAAAGGAAGGCGCTCAGGCGGCCCCGGTTTGAAGAATAACACAAGAATAACCGGCCCAATGGTATCGACAACTGAACAGACGGTATCTCCCACTGGTGCATCTCAGGCAAAGGGAACAACAGATATGAATTCTGCATTGAGTATGATATTGGATACTATAAAAGAACATTGTGCTGAGACTCAGGCTGACAGAAAAAAAGCAAGGCAGGCCTCTAAAAAACTGGAGGGGGCAATACGGAAAGTTGGAAAAACCTGTGTAGAGATCGGGGAGCGGATGAACTTTCTGGAAGAGAGAACAGCGGTGGTCGAAAAGGAGCTGTCTGACATTAAAGAGGATACTAAAACTCATGATGCTCAGCTCACCGATGCTATGTGGAAGTTGGAGGACATGGAGAACCGCATGAGGAGGAATAACCTCCGCTTCTTAGGGATAAAAGAAGGCTTGGAAGGGGAGGACATACGTTCCTTCATCGTAAATCTTCTTAAAGAATCCTTCCCTGAGCTTACAGGGTGGGAGTGGGAGCGGGAAGTCCAGAGGGTCCACAGGTTCCCCTTCACCAGATATATACTCTGGTAGAGACATGAACCAACCAAGGGCCATATTAGTCTTTTTTGGTAATTACATGCTTAGGCAGGCTATTTTTGAAAAAGCCCGACCCGATGCCAGACGACAATATAAAGAGTCTTCTTTTTTGTACGCCCAGATTTTTGCCATGTCACCATAGAGCGTAGATGGCGACTTCGGCAAATGATTAAGCCCTTTCAGGATGCTGGGTTCGAGGCCTTTTACTTTCCCCTGCTAGACTAAAGATGATTGTAAGAGGAGCGGTGAAGTTTTTCACCTCAGAAATTCAGGCTAGAGAGTATCTAGATCAAATCCGGTCAGATAAAAGAAATGTCTGAGGTATCAATGTAACTGTGGGGTTAATTTAAATAAGAATGTTTTTTCTTTTTTTTTCCGACATTAGTAAAAGGTTATATATGCATCTTTCTTACTATGTGTTCCTTCTTTCTCCCCTCTGTTTTTCTCTTTCCTCCTTTTTTCTTATTGATGCTTTTGGTTTGATAAAGCGCGGAGGGAGCTTAGGGGGAGGAGTGCTGTGATGTTTTTTTCCTGTCTCCATCACGCGGACCTTTCTCGGTCTGGCTGCCTCTAAGGGTAGGGCAGGGAGGGGGATGGGACAGGGGGGTATGGCGACAACGAGAAGTGTAAATTGCAGCAGAAGCAAGAAGCTTACTATGGGTATTACTTTATTTGGTTACTAACTGGTAGAGAGCAGCTTGGTAGGAAGACTGTACAAGACGGTTTGCAGGATCAGTACAATATTTGTATCAATTCAGACATGGTAGAACAGCTGGAAATAATCTTTTTGGGGAACTATGGCTAAAGTTCGTATAGCGTCTATTAATATATGTGGGCTTAATGATGGGGCTAAGAGGAGGAGGATACAGGAAGATCTCAAGGTATTAAAGGCAGATATCTATTGTCTGCAGGAGACCCACATTGCCAGGAACGATCGCAATCTACTTAATTCCCTGGGGCTGAAGGTAGCAGCCTACACTACACAAGATGTGAAGACTAAGGGAGTCGCAGTTCTTATTAAAGGCAGTGTTATTAACCCTGGTAGGAAAGCTGTCGACAGGAATGGTAGATGGGTATTATTGGAATGTAGGCACACAACTGGTTCTTTCACACTTTGTACAGTCTATGCCCCTGTTCTAGATGACCCAGGGCTACTCTGTTTCTTGGCCAATGAATTACCATCTTGGCCAGCCCCGTTTGTGGTGTGTGGGACCTGAATCTCAATGGGTCCAGAGACACTCTGGGAACAGGAGGGACCTCTAGTAAAGGGCGGAAGCCACATTCTATGAGGGCGCTCAAAAATCTTGTAATGGATGTCGGTTTGGTAGATGTTTGGCCTAAACTTAGACCTACTGAGCCTGGTTATACTTTTTATTCAGCCCCACATGGCAAGTTTGCCCGACTGGATTACTTTTTAATCTCACCATGTATACTCCAAGAGGCATGAATTGAGCTCTTCCCCCGAGTTATGTCCGACCATAACCCAGTAGTCCTAGAGGTTTCAGTAAAAAGCATAAGAAAGGAATATTCTAGATGGAATTTTGAGAGGGCTCTGCTTTCAGACGAAAAATGTATCGAATATATGAAGGACTGGATCAGGGAGTTCTTTGATAATAATAGTGGTAGTGCCCCCCAGGTATGGTCTGGGATGCTTTTAAAGCGGCAGCGAGAGGTGAGATCCTGCAATATTGTTTGAGTGAGCTGAAAAAAAGAGGTAGAACAGATTAAACAGTTTTATCAAAAGCTTGCCCGACTTGAAACAGAATTGATCAGTACCGTTTCGCGTGGTGGGGAGGTGGTAAGAATCCTGAGTTCTATCAACATCACTAAAGCCTGCCTGAACGATTTTAATACTGAGAGACTCGCAGGAAAATATACTTAGCTAAGAAGCAGGATTGCTATGAATATAGCGAGACGGTGGGCAGATTACTGGCAATCGGGGCGAGACAGCAGGCTGCAGCAGGACATATAGACTGGATCAGAAATATGCAGGGTAGAGTCGTGACAGAGCCTGCGGAGATTAGAGAGGCTTTCAGAGAATTTTATGAAGACCTGTATTCAGCTTCATCTAGTGATGGTTATTTATCAAATTTGGAAGTACAGGAGTTTGGACCGACTGGAAGGGTCCCACAGGAGGAGGGTGCCCGGCTTGGGGCTAAAATTACACAGGAGGAGCTATTTAGTGCCTTGCAAGCCCTCCCAACGGGCAAGGCATCGGGAACTGACTGTATTCCTATAGAGTTTTACAAAGTTTTCGTTAGCGAGATATATCGTCCTATGCTTAGTTTATTTCAGGAGATCAAGGAAGGGACAACACCGCCGGGTTCTTGGGGTATCGCAAACATTGTCATCTTTCTAAAAAAGGGTAAAGATCCAATGAACTTAGGCTCATATAGGCCTATAACGCTGTTAAACAGTGATGCTAACTTTTATTCTAAGATCTTTGCCTCACGTCTGAACTCTGTGATGCACCATCTTGTTTCAGTATGGCAGCACGGTTTTATACAAGGAAGAGGGACTGTAGATCATGTTAGGAGGTTAATTACCCTCTTTGACGCTACTGAGATCGCTGCTAAACCTATGGGGGTAGCTTTTTTAGACGCGGAGAAGGCCTTCGACAGGGTGTCATGGAATTTTTTATGGCAGACCCTTAAGACCTACGGCCTAGGGGAACCATTTGTGAAAGCAATACAGGTCTTGTATGTCAACCCTGTAGCAAGATTACGAATTATGGGGGAAGAGACGGCTCCTTTCTCAATCTGTAGGGGAACAAGACAGGGCTGCCCTGCTTCCCCCCCTACTGTTTGCCCTGTATCTAGACCCCCTCCTTAGGTGTCTGGAGGCCTCTACAGAAATTATCCCGCTCAGCTTGCAAGGCGGGGACACCAAGTTATTGGCTTACGCTGATGACGTGGCTATCATTTCATCTGACCCAGACCGGGCAATGACAGCAGCTGAAAGTATCGCTGAAGGATTTGGGACCCAATCGGGCTTTTTATTAAATAAAGCTAAAACGCAGATCGTGACAAATAGATTCGTCACAGGTATGGAGAATAGAACTGTTGAAAAAGCAGTTTACCTAGGTATTACCATCACGGCTAAGGTGGATGATATAGTGGACTTAAATATTACCCCTATAATGGGGAAAATTAAAATGATTTCCAACGCTGGGACAATCTGAAACTGTCAATAGTAGGGAGATGTAATCTCATCAAAATGATGATCCTGCCAAAACTTTTGTATATTTTTCGTGCAATTCCTTTGGAAATTCACAATTTTTGGTTTAAGCAGATAGAGAAAGAGGTAGCTAGGTTTATTTGGTGCTACCAGAGGACTAGGAGAACGAATATATATCTCTCCCTTCCTAGGGATAGAGGAGGATGGGGGCTCCCGTTTTTTAAGCTATATTATTTAGCGGCTTCATTCCAATATTACTGGCCTCTCTTTGGAGTCAAGGAAAAGGACAGGGGGGATCCTGGTCAAGTACCAACAATATATGAACTATTGATAGGCGCTCGGACTAATGGCTGTCTTCTGAAATTCTATGAAGCAAGTTATTTTAAGAAAACGCGCTTCAAGGTTTTGATCGCTGCCTTCCGTAATTGGGTAGGCATAAGGAAGAAACTCGGGGTAGGTAGGTTCAATCGTTATTCTCCTATAATCGGGAATGACCAATTGCCCAGGGCATTACAAGATACATGCCTGGCAAGGTGGGGTAAGAATGGTGTATATAGGATAGGGGATCTGTTAGCTGGAGATCACATAACATCATTTGAAGTAGTTAGAGAAAGGTTTGGTTTCGGCCCCCGGGATTTTTTTTAATTTTTACAGCTGAGAGACTTTCTGTTTAAAAAGGCAGGTGGTGCGGCAGGGTTTGGACAAGTACCTCTGATGGAATTACTAACTAGTAATACCAGACTCTCAATTATACAAATATATAGATGTTTGCAGGAAGGTGTGCCAGATGATTTGAATAAACATAGCCTGAAATGGCAGGTTAGGTTGGGAGTTGAGGATTCTGGCTTTATGAAATCATTAGAACTGTGGGACACTGTACTGTGCTCTGCCAATCTGCGGGCTCAACATTTTAAGACTTTATTCGATTTATATATTACACCTGCGAAAATTGTTAAATGGGGTGGTATTGAGGGGACCTCTTGTTTCAGATGCTCAACATCTGGGGCTGATGTAGTGCATATCTTTGCTACTTGTCCCTGTATAGAATCTATCGGCCGTGAAATTACAAGCTTTTTACAACAGATTCTTAATGTTGATGTTCCTATGACACCACAGCTGATGTTATTAGGGGTATATGATTCAGCAGGCAATGAAGGGGAAGAACTTATTTTTATAGCTATGGCAGTTCTTATGTTATGTGTTGCCTCAGCTTGGCTTGATCCACAACCCCCAACCTTCCAGCAGTGGAAGGGACGATTTTTACATATATATAATTTAGAAAAGGCACTTAATGAAAGGAGAGGCAGAAAAGGCAGAATCAAAGGGAATAGGATCTGGGGGCCTTTCTCCTCCTGGATCGCATCCTTTTTACAAACTGAAATTTCCTCCGCAAACCAATCCTAAAAAAAAAAAAAAGTGCCACATTAGGTTTGCTCTCTAACTTATGGGCTTTCGGTTATTGTGCATAATGTATATTATTTTTAAAAAAAATTAATTTATGTTTGGAATGTATGTACAGGTAATCAATGCTGCAATTACACAGTTTTATTTCATATAACAACATTTTTTTTTTCAAAAAAGAGAATATTCTAAAACGGGTTTCTTGGCTCGGAAGCTGGATTTCTCCTGAGAGACAGACGCGTCTGCTCAGTGCTGCATTTCCCGGCTTGAGAAGTCTCTTGACCTCAGGACTGGGATTTGGAAACCCCCTGTCTTGTGTGTGCTAAGATGAAGATATTGCAGCCGGTGATGTATTTTTTCTGATCATTGATATTGAGATGTATGTATAGATATAAAGTTATTTCTACATGTGTTTTTGTCTGTGTGCTGAGTGACCAACCTGTGAAGCATTTATATTCATTGGTTCTTGTTCACTGGCATCATCTGATGTAATCTGTGTATATATTTTATATGCTAAAACAACAATTGATGGACAGAATGCAAAACAATGTCATACATTCACCCCAGTACAGAGATCTGGGCCTAAATCCATCATTTCTTTGCTCCCCATGCCATTCCAGTTTGAACCCAGCCATATGCAAATCAGTCTTGACCCTGCTCCCTATGGGAACAGTCCAGCCCGAACTGCCAGGCCAGGTCATCCCTGGGAGGACCTGGCGTGGCAGTTCAAGCTGGACTGTTCCCATGAGTAACAGGGTCAAGACTGATTTGCATATCGCGGGGTCCAAACCGGGGTGGCGTGGTGAGCAAAAGAACGATGGATTAAACCCAGATCTTTGTGACTGGGAGTGAATGTTTGCATTGTTTGTATTGTTCAGCATTACGTCTATCATTTGTTCCTTTTGCATATATTTTATACGCTTCCATTCTGTGTAAACATGCTCTTTCATTTGATAGTGTTTATTCCTTGACTTCGATTACTTGCATTTGGCAGTGCTGGTTTCTTGAATTGGACATCCATTATTATTATATTTGCTCTCTTGCATTTGATTTATGAGTATTTCTTTATTATAATCTGCTTATGTTTTGCTCCATTATTATTATTTGATTTGTAAGTGCTCATTAGGTGCGAGTGTATTACCATAATTATCTGCTTGTGTTTTATCTCATGCATTTGCACCCATAGCACATATATACATTTCCATGATGTTTTCATTTGACATCCGGGAAAACCTTTCTGTTAGCGAGTGTTGCACTAATAAAACCCCACGCTTTATTCTGAAAACTGTCACTTGATGTGCCTCATTTGATGAGGTTGAAGCCCCTTTCCAGGTGTTTTCTTGCCTTACCGAATGCCTCTGCTAGGGAGTGCTTAATTTCTTTAATTTGGGAGTCTAAAGCAAGACATTTTCGTACCAGGAGTGGGGTACGGTTTCAAAAGGGAAATGGGAATTTTTTTTCTAAAGAGACAATGTTTTCAGCTGCAGATTCCCAGATGCCAACTGAGCTATTGGGGTGGGAAGGTGCCTCTTATGCATGTTTAACAGACATGGGGCAAGCACAGATATTTAAATATTTGCAAAAAGTTTCATTTGAAGAGGAAAATGAAATTAGCACTTCAGGGAGAAAAAGTTGGATTCTTTTCAGTACTTTTCGTAGCATGTATGAAAAATGTGCGCATTTATAAAAAGAACGTAATGAAATACAGCAGCAGTTGGTTGAATTTAAAAAGAATTCTAATATGTTGATGTGTGACAATAATTCTTTAAAAACAAGTTGCAAATGTACCATACAATGCAAGAGCAAGATACCGTGTGTGTGACGCAAGATAAATTACAAGACTTTCCAGATAGCCATGGTGAGTCAAATGAAAAGAATGCACAGCCACTGCTTTAAAAAGAGCCGAAGGTTAATTCACAATGCTCACAGGAGCTTTTAATTAATTCTCTGAAAGGACTTTACTTCACGTGAGATTGACAGATTTTTGGACAGATTCCAGCCGAAAACAGGAGAGGCTTTTCTAACATGGATTGTGTGTTTGTTTGATTTAGGAGTCTTTGAAGTGATTTGAATCAAGAAAATGTAGCACAGTTTTGTGCACTTAGCCTTGACTGTAATATGCAGGAATATTTTAGAAATTACAGAGAAGATAAACAAATCAGCATGTTACAAGTAGCGGTTGCCGGGTGTAGTCACAAGTCAGACTGGCCAGTAAATGACAAACTTTGGTTTACATTGAGAGACGATATGCAGAGACTTAAGGCAGAAAAGATGAAAAATGCTATTTTTAAACATGATTCTGAGTGGGGAGAGCAGTCGCAATGTGCTTTTGAATTGCCAAAAGAGGCTGTACAACAAGATTTAGATGTGTGGTCAATACAGAAAGGAAACATTGAGTTACATCTGACAGTTCAAGGGCGGTATGCTACTTAGAGTATGTGGGAAAAACAAGAAAAGAAGAGGGTGCTCCTAGGCTTCTGGATTACCATGTTGTCAAATGCTGGAGAGTGGTTTATTCCCTTTAATAAACAGTTGCCAGTGGTTCACTGCACTTTGACAGACACTAGGCAGATACAGTTGTTTGTGTGTTATTGTGCTTTGATAGCCACGGGCAGATATGGTTGCTTTTGTGTTTTTGCAAGCTGACAGACACTGGGCAGTTGAAAATAAGACACAATGTGATTTTGAGACTTGATATTTCTCTAATGCAATGTATGATGAATTACCCTGAATCATACAGAACAGGTAATGCACAAGAAGCAAATGTGATCAAGTGGTACATACAGAAAGAAACTGCAGTGTTGCATGAGCAGGTGGTGCAGGCCCCTATAGAGGATCCAGGGGTGGTGCATGAGGTGTCTGAAATTCAGGAGTCCCCTGTGTTTTGGGGTAAGAAGTTGTGGCATAAAATTTGGGAAATGTTACCGCAAAGCGCAGTCACTGTGTTTCATGTAGAAGCTCACTGTCCTACCACTTCTCTGGAATGCTGGTTTAATTCCCTTGCAGATAAAAAGCCAAAATCTTGGAGACAGAAGTGGTGACGCAAGATTCTAATTTGGTGGGCATGGCTGAGTGGGAATACCAAAAATGTGGACACCTGGGAGAGAAAGCCACTAACAGGTGGGCAGAGAATGAAGGGATGCATATTCCCCTAGACCTGAGTAACACTGTGATTCTCATTTGTCAGCATGCACAGCACAGACCAGTACTACAGATGGTGAGGGGCCAGTTGGAGAGAGACAAATTATCAGACATTGGGCTTATGCCAAATGATCGAGGGTGTACCCGACACAGCAGTATATGGAGAGATAGTCAGGAAAGGGACTGCCCCAGCCCTTCTTACTACGCGAGAGGATGGAGGGTTTGACTCCACTAACAAGAACCCAGAGACCAAAGTGTGGGAAGAAATCTCAAATAATTCTCCAGAACCAACAAAGACCATTGCAGATGGAAAAGACAATACATTGTCATCAGATCAAAGAAGGAAAAGGAGAACATGTGCTTTCTGAAAAAGTTTCTTTCAAGAAGAGTGATACTTGTTTCTTTCCTAGATCATACTGCAACGTGTTGGTGTCTAGGATACCCTCCCCGAGTTTGTGGGTGACTTTGTCTGAG
Organism: Calotriton arnoldi; assembly: GCA_963921515.1. Lineage (NCBI taxonomy): Eukaryota > Metazoa > Chordata > Amphibia > Caudata > Salamandridae > Calotriton > Calotriton arnoldi. The sequence continues at coordinate 624,784 of CAWUFW010009441.1, read as the reverse complement.
TGGGGCCATAAGGGTGCGGGAGCCCCCAACCCCGAAGTGACTACCTGACAGCGCAGATTGACGCCTTGGCTGATGTCCCCTTCACTGAAACCAATGAGATGATATAGCACAGACTGTTTTCTATAGATCATATTAAATGTGCTCAAATTAGAATGATCTTGAAAATGAAAAATGACGATTCCAAGCGTACCTTTGTATGACAAATGTGAAAGGATATTGTTTCAAATAGAACAGGAGGCATGTGTACATTCACACAGTTAGAACTGATGGAGGATATTTTTATTCAATCCAGTATTGCATATCCAGAGTGTTACAGGAGAAACTGTTCAGCTTGATGAAAATGATTTTAAGATTCATTTATTGCTTTAGGCAAAATATATATATATATGGATGCTTCAATAGTAGAAGTTCCAGGATTAGCCATTAGCCATTGCACCACTAGGAGCATTAATAAGTTAGCATGTTTGATTCTGTGTTTGTGTTCATCACACATTTATTTCAGTAGCTGAGTTATTATCAGATATACATGAGCTATGTTAAATGAAGTAATATGTTACATGATTTTATAATGTCACTGTTTTAATGTGTGCTTAATTTTATATTCATGCTTTCACTCAAACAGTTTATTTTAGATATGTATGTTATGATAGTCAAAGGTCATGGGGTGGAATGTATTGCTACATGCACTCCTGTGTATTGGGACCATGTGATGACCTTTGACTACCATTGTTTTAATTGACTTTATGTGTTTTAATTTACTCTATCTTGAATTTACGATGTCATTTTTTCTGCAATTGCATTTTGCCTTGTGATTTCATTTCGTGTCCCCTTGTTGCTTCATAGTGGGAGTATTTCACAGAGTAGGACTGCCTTAGCCTTGCCAGGAATAGGACATGTGGGATATGTGTTTGAAAGCATGAGAGAGAGAAATGTGTGGAATGTACTTCTCTATCTCAGAGTATAGTATTATAGGAAGTGGTGCGCAAATGTGCATTAGGTTGTGCATAGTAAAATGAAGTTTTACCTATGGGCTTAAACGTGCCGCAAACTCCATCTTGATTTATGACTCTGTCTAGCTTGAGTTTTGCACACACACAAGCAGGCCCCAGGTTACTCAAGGTTATTTAGATTATTCATGTTCAGAATTGTTTTCGGTACTTTTGGAGATGTTTTCTAGTTTCGCAAGCTTCACTAAGATAAGGGGCTGGAACGTGTGGGAGCGCAGGAGAATACGTGAGAACTCCTTTGCCTTGAAATGCTTGCATGGAGCTCGGCCAGCACCAGTAAGTTTCCTCGCTGTACAGGATGTCTTTTCATGCATAAGAATATTTTAAAAATGGGGTTCTTGGCTTGGAAGCAGAATTTCTCCTGAGAGACGGACGCGTCTGCTCAGTGCTGCATTTCCCGGCATGAGGAGTCTCTTGACCCCAGGACTGTGATTTGGAATCCCCCAGTCTTGTGTGGGCTAAGATGAAGATATTGCAGCCGGTGAGGTATTTTCTCTGATCATTGGTACTGAGATATATGTATAGATATAGAGTTCTTTCTACGTGCGTTTTTGTCTGTTTGCTGAGTGACCAACCTGTGAAGTATTTATATTTATTTGTTCTTGCTCATTGGCATTATCTGATGTATTCTGTGTATATATTTTATATGCTTCGATTCTGTGTATACATGCTCTTTCATTTGATAGTGTTTATTCCTTGACTTTGAGTACTTGCATTTGACAGTGCTTGTTTCTTGAATTGGACGTCCATTATTATTATTTTATTTGCTCTCTTGCATTTGATTTATGAGTGTTTCTTTATTATAATATGCTTATGTTTTGCTCCATTATTATTATTTGACTTGTAAGTGCTCATTATTTACGTGTGTTTTACCATAATTATCTGCTTGTGTTTTATCTCATGCATTTGAACCTGTGATACATATATACATTTGCATGTTGTTTTCATTTGACATCTGGGAAAGCCTTTCCGTTTGAGAGTGTTGCAGTAATAAAACCCCACGCTTTATTCTGAAAACTGTCTCTTGATGTGCCTCATTTCGTGTGGGTGAAGCGCCTTTCCAGGTGTTTTCTTGCTTTACGACTGTCTCTGCTAGGGAGTGCTGAATTTCTTTTGTTTGGGAGTGTAAAGCAAGACACCTGATAGTGTAAAACTCTTAGATTCATTTTCACTACTGTGAGGCCAACCTCTCCCATAGGATAACATTGGGTTGCCTTATTCCATTTAATAAGGGTTAAGTTTTGATTGGGAATAGGTGGACTTTTCGTGTTTGGTGTCTGAGAAATTGTAATAAAAAATCCTCTTTAATGGTAAAGTTGGATTTTAAGTTACAATTTTGAAAATTCCACTTTTAGAAAGTTGACATTTTCCTTCCCTAACTATTTGGTGCCTGCAGCCTGTTCCTGGGTCACATGACTGTGTGTAGCTGACAGTTGTACTTTGTTTATTCTTCCCAGACAGCCACACAATAGAGGGATTAGGTGTGTCTGAATGAGCTATCACTGGCAGGATGGGGGGAGTGGAGCTGGGTTCAGCCCCACTTGCAACTGCATAAGGTGTTCTTTGCCTTCACACAAGGGACTCTGCATCGTTCATGTAGCCAGGGCAGGGGAGTCCGGTTACTTCAAGCACTTCAAAGGGAATTTTCTAGAAACTTCTACTTCTAAGGAGGCACCAGATATAAAAATAGGACTCTCAGGCCCACTCTTCATTTCACTTTCTGGACCTGTGGAAGGACTTCCAGAAGGCTGCCTGATTCTGTGGCTCACTGTGCACATCAGAAGACTTCTTTGCTGCACCTGGAAGGACTACTCTGCTGCCATAAGCCTGCCTTGAACCCTCAGAGGTGTGCTCTGCTGCCTGGGCCCTATTCGACTGCCGAACCCAGCACTACCAGAGTAACTCCAAAGGCTAGTTGGCTGGCCTCTTGATCACAACCGCAGGGACAGAAAACTCTCCTACTATCTTGAACCCGCACCTGGACCCAGCCTGAGTGAGTCCTATCCCCCAAGCGGTACCCCTCCAGGCCTTGACCCTTGTGGTGGTGCTAAAAGTGCTCAGATAGGTGAAAACTGTTCTGAGAACCGAGAGGAGACCGGGACCAACCTGCTCATTTGTCTGTCCAAGGTACATAGTCGGTTGGCCCTGACTTTGCCCCAGCTCCCAATATTTTCTTCTCTGCAACAGCAAATCCTGTTCAGTGGTCCTTCACCAAAAATGAATCTGGCTTCATGGAAGTCCAAATGAAGAAATCTTTGCCGCAACTTTGTCCAGCAGCTCCTTGACAATAATGATCCTTCCTCGGACACCACCTGCAGCCTTGCCTTGCTCAACTACACCTTCTCAGAACATTTTCTTACAAATTCTGAGTCTGAAGGTAAGCGCTGACTGGGCCCAATCCACTTCTGTATCCGAACTACGCTCTGTCGCGGTTGGCCATATTTTTCGACTTTAACCTGGTCTTGCGTGACTAAATATCTCTGGTTGGCGCTTTGATGATTTAGGCTCTAGATTTCACCTTAAACTTTAACATTTCATAACACCGGTTCTACTAAATGGATTTTTGGATTTTGGTGTCAAATAATTTATTAAAATGTACTCTAAGTTTCTAAATTGCTGTGGGATTTTTCGTGTGTTGTGTTTTCACTTTGTTAATGTTTGTGTGCTGCATAAATACTTTACACATTGCCTCTAATTTAGGCTTTATTACTTTTGTGCCAAGCTATCAGAAGGGTGAAAACAGGTTAATTTATTTACTTTTGTGGTATACCCTGACGGGGATTGTGGCTGTTACTTGAACAGGGTTTTCACCCCATTCAACCAACAACCCAATTTCTCACAGAGGGACATGTGTGTCACTGGCCTTGAGTAACCAAAAGGTAAATTCCTTTTCCTTTTCCATTAAAAGGGCATCTTGGGCAGAAGCAGACATCAAAGCCAGAAGAGTGGTGCAAAAACTGTCCATGTTCACTCTAGACCAGCTCCGGAAATATTTGTTTAATCTGGATTAAGGATTGTGTTGTTGTATCCCTTAAAGATTAAAGTTAATGAGAGAGTGGCCAGATCAAATACAAGGTAGGACTGCTACATTTTTTAAGGAAAGATTCACTGCCCAAGCGTATGACCCTTAACGTGTGTAGGTGTATTCACATGTTGTTCAAGGTTGAAGCTGTTTGAAAAAACTATTACGTTTCGGGACTTCTGACAACTATTTTCCTCATTAACTCAGTGACTGAAATCTCCTATAATAATACGTTTTGTATGCTCTACGAGAAAATAAGAAATCATTTCGTAAAATTCCTGAGGGAAAATAAGCATGAAATTTGGAGTGCAAACTAGAGACTGATTGAAGGACTCCAATTTTATAGCTAGGAGGTTAGTTCCATGGATTCCATGGCAGTGAAGGATAGATGATTTAAATTTTTTGAGAATAAAAGAAGCTACAACTCCACAATTCTTACCAGTCTGCCTATTAGACTGGAGAATGTAATATTTGTCTGGAAGAGCAGTTAGAATATCAGGATTCCTCATTTAACCACGTTTCAGAAATAAAAAAGATATCAGAAGTGTCTTTATCTAACAAATGGAAGATCTCCAGTTTACGCTTGACCAAGGAATGTGTATTAAGAAACATTATCAATAGAGTAATAGCACTGTGAGGTAGTATGCTTGTAGGGTCCTCCTTAAAATGTAAGGGCCTCAGTCATTTACAACAATTTGATGTAAGGCAGCTCTGCACATCACTTTGCTGTGCTGCCCTGCGTCAAAAGAAAAGTGTAGGACTGTACCATATCTATGAGATTTGGTACATTCCTGTCGTCTTACACTGCGCAGGTGCACAAATGGCTGCCTAGCGCCAACGCAGACACCTTTGCACCTTGGCGCAAGGGTGCCTGCGTTGAAATCAGGTTGTTTTGTGCAGGAAGGGACACCTTCCTTCACAAATAGAAGTGTTATGCCACCCCTGGGGAGGCACATGGTTTTGACGCATTCCCAGATTTACGGCATGTTGTAAATCTGGGAATGCGTCAAAAACCCATGGGCGTTGAGTGGGAACACCCACAGCAATGCCCATGGCACACCTCCCGAGGCAGTGTGAGGCAGTGCATCGACGAGCGCTGCTTTGCCTAACATCATATCTACGAGGCCATGAAAAGCCATGCAGAGTGGCTTTCAGTGGCCTCGTAGATATGGGTCTGCACTGTGCACCACAGGAACGTCAAAAAAGTGACATTCCTATGGTGCACTGGGCTTGTAAATAAGCCCCTATGTTCTAAAGATTTGACATCTTCACAGGTTTTATGAAAGGGGCAGATCCTTTAAATTAAATTAGTAACCAGGGGCAAAGGGAATATCTCACTGAATGGAAAGCTCTAAGTTACTCTGAGGTGTAGACAGGATTTTAGGCATAGTGGCTGGCTGGCCTCTGGTCTCAACCGGGTGCATGCGGGTGCAGACAGGTTTGTCTTTGGTGCACGTGCCCGTTGCTTGCGTCCATGCCACGGTCATGTATAAATAGGGCGGGTGGCAGTCAAAAAACAAAGAGAGCATGCTATCAAAATGGCAGCTCCAGAGGCCCAATCTTAAAGATTAAAAAAATGGCCACAGAACGCCAACCAACCAAATAGTAGACTCGGAGAGATAGGAGAGATTTACAACAGTGTAGTTCATAAATCGTAAATGAGTTCGCTCAGATTCAAAATTAATTAAACATTATTTCCTATTCATTAAATCTCAGATAAAAAAATTAAAAGAAGGTCTAAAATACTGATTAAAGTGTGCAAAGGGAGCAGTTTAGCAGAAAAGAGTCACGCTGTATCCTTTATGGTCTAAGGTGTGCAGTTTATATTTATTAATCAGATTTTTACATTTCCGGTACAGCTGTTTTGTAATTGCAGTGCTCTGGCACAAACTCTAAGCAAGTACATGCATAACTCCAAATGTGCAAACAAAAGAATTACACCGTATAAAAACACTATTTTTTTTATTTAAGAAGTTTTATTAAGTGCAAGCATGTCGCCTCATGGCTGCTCACAATTAGTTAAACGTCAGTTGTTCAATCCAGGGGAAAACTGAACTATATTTGGCATGTATTCCTTAATTGCAGTATCCATATGTTTTATTTCCTATATTTAAAATGTATCAAGGCATTAACTTGTGTTGCAATGACGAGCAGAATCTAATTTCCTTTGCAAATTCCAAGTGTCACATGTTTCTAGAGTTTGCTGACAGCAGCGTTTGCAACTTCGAGATGGGTTCTTAAAAACCTTTGCACCTCCTGCCAGGCATGCTCTTGTGCCATCCCGTGAGCTGCAAGTTCCCCACCCCATATCAAAGGCAAAGGGAAGAAGGGATTGATTGACATAGGGCAGAACGGGGAGCCTGGTGGCTCGATAAGATGGCCAGCGTCTGGATAGAGCAGGAGCTGGCCTCTCGTGTTCTTGTGCTTCCTCATCCTAGCCAGCATCTCATTTGCAAACCCTTTGCTGTTAAAGTTTGCATCTTTACCTCCAACCACAAACAGGATGTGACCCTGTGCCCTCTCCACTGGGATCAAACTCTTTTCATTCTCTTGAGAATCTCCCATCATCTTGGAGAAAGTCATAGTCCCAGACTCATTCAAACAAAGCCTTTCAGCTCTGAAGAGACTACCAGGGATGCAGATGTCTTTATAACGAAGTGAGTTTCCAGTGATGATGTTTGGCCCATTGATAGACACAGTTGCAGTCACTTGCTTCAGATACGACGCCATGGACAAACCAATCTCTGCGCCTTTGCAAACTGAGATCACTCCAACCTTGGGGCCTAGAACCTGAGAAACAAACAAAAGGGAAATATCATGCTAGTTCAATAGTAACTCCTACCATCATGGACAATGTTATATCAACAGCACGATACACAGTAAGATCTTCATGATGCCAAGTTATTGATGGCCCTTCTTTCTAAGGGGATGTACAAAAATTGGCTTGCGTCAGAACAGTATTGCAATAATGATTGGCGTGTGAACTCGTATCTCGGTTTGCTTCCTCAATACTCTATCTTACAGGCTGTATTGTGAATCTAGACACAGGGCCTTATTACGAGTATGGCAGTCCATAGGACTGCCGTATGCGGTGGCAGTCCGACTACTTCCACAATGCGGGCCCGCCCGCAGTATTACGAGTGAAGTGGTGGGATCGCCACAGGACTGATGTGTCCGCCGGGGATCCAGGATCTTGCAGCGGCCAGGAGCAGGAATATGCTGGCGGGTCACACTGTGGCACTGCCAAGCATATTCTAAGTTTTCTGTCCACCTCCCATTTAATGGCAGTGAGCCCGTCGTGAAAAGGGCGGCAGAGAGGCAACTAAGGAGACCCTAACAAGGCCCCCGTGCCGCTCCTGGGCCTGGGGATGCGTGCAGGGGGGCACCTGTTGTGTCCCTCTGGAACTGCACCCCTTTTCCTCCATGGTGCCCCCATTATCCTTTTCAACCCTGTTAGTGTATGCACATCACAGGGCATATTTATAAAAAAGTCACGCAGTGCAGCAAGTCACCTTCCTGTGCTGCTTGACAGGCAAAGGGCAGGAATGTGCCATATTTAAAAGAATACGGCACATTTAAGCCTTTGTCCCTGTGCTGGCGCCATTTTGGCTGCCTAGTGCCGATGCAGGAAGCCTTGCACCATGGTGCAAGGGTGCCTGTGTTGCATGCAGGATTGTTTTTATGCAGGAAGGGGCATATTGCTCTTTCTATGTGTGCTGCAGAATGCAAATCACAAAATCACAAGGGCAGACTGCAGAATGCAGCACACATAGAAAGATGAAGTAAAGAGAAGAAATAAAGATCTTTCTCCTTGTTACTCTTCCCCTGAGAAGGCGTATCCTTTTGGCGCATTCCCTGGTCTACTACTTTTGGTAAATCATGGGAGTTGCATTGCTGCGTTGCGTTACTCCAGATTTAGGAAGCCACTCGAGGCCAAGCAAGGTGGACTTGCGTCGTGCGACCCAACTTCCTACATAAATATGCCCTCACATTTCCTTATGCAGAACGGTCATCTCTTCGCTGGCTTTTATGCTGAACAATTTGGCTATCAGTAACCTGGCTAGTACTGGGACACTTCTTTGGAAGTAGCTGTTTGTGATTTATAAATGCCAACTCATTCATTCATTCATTCATGGCCCCTTCACCAGCCCTGTGTTTTAACATGTTTTCACTCAGCTCAAATCAGATCCATTTCTAAGGGCAGTATTACATTCCAAGATTCACATAAAAAGGGTGGGCAGAATTTTTCAATTGCAAGTCAGAGTCACACAAGCAGAAATTGTGAAATTGTGGTGGTTTTAACATAATTGCACACTAAGAGATAGCGACGGGTTTGTGAGCAGTTCTAAGAGGTCTTAGCTGTAAAAAAAAATAGGTGCCCATTACAAACATTTCACCTGTGAGCAGTTTCCCACCCAGACTACGCATTCAAATATACTCCTTTCGCAAGCAGGGGAGCATGACCTTCCAGGGTTTAAGTGTGTGGCTTGGTGGCTTTAAAAACACAAAATGTAAAGTTTTGCTTAGGAAGGAGTTGCTTAATGAAGAAAGCATCTATTCCCTAGAAAAGAAAAGAAAAACTATTTAAATGTGCAAGTTAATGTTTGCATAAGAGTTCTGTATGTAAAAGTTTCATCCAGTTGGAAATTGAACATGCATAAATCTTACACATATAAGTATTCCTCAATGAAAATGACTGCTGTAATTTTTCAGGAGCACTCCTAGAATTCTATGTTGGATATTTGCACCAAATGAATAACATGCATGGGATAGCAGGTCTCGGTTGAGTTTTAGTTCAGCTGGTAGGTGGTTCCAGAGACTTGGTACTTGACATGAGAAGGACTGTTTCATTGTGCTACATTTTCCTTTTTAGATTACCTGGAAAGGTACTGGGAAGACGCTTTGTATTGTATTATGAGACTTGGCAGTTTAAAGCTTTCACAAATTCAGTTGAGGTGTCAAGTCATCAAACCAACTTTTTAGCCTCCCCTTGCACATAGGCGCTGGAAGGTGGGGTGTGAAGTGCTGCAGCAATAGCCATGCGTGAGTTCTGACGTTCAATGAGCAATAAAGATGCCTGTAAATGTTGTTTTTATCTTGTCACATTTGCTCTAAGTTCAAAGAAAGAGATCAGATGTCAGACTATGTCTTCTAACATATTGCTGCTTACTAATTTCATATTGAACTGGTTCACAATATGTCAACAGTTGAGAGCACAAACAAAGCCCTTTTTGTAATTCTGATGTGTGATGGAAATAACGATTTTAATAGGGTCATAACAAATTGAGACACTTTACTTGATGCGCAATTGACAAATATTCAATGAAACACGATTTTCACACAATATCATTTGTGCATTAAATAGTTTTATCAGTAAAGCTGCATGCCTTTACAAATTCCGTGGCTATTTCAATTAAGAATGTGCTGTCTGTAAATGACAGTGTGCTACCACACCATGCTTTAGTACTATATTTGTGACAGTGTGCTCCAAAATACACTATACTTTCTTGCTGAATGTGTGTGACTTGTTCTTTGTGCCATGCTTGGATATTTCACAGTTCTTATAACTTCCGTGATGTAACATTGATGGCAGCATCCTTACTCTGACAATTGTTCCAGAACCACTGCACCTTACATAAAATATACATCACATGAATCAGTCCTGTACTTGGGGAAAAAAGTAATCTTTTTTTGCAGACTGGAATAATTATTCAGTATCCCTCCTTTAAATTGACTCTCAGCAAAGCATTAATAGATTCAGTTTCTGGCTCAAATGTTAAAGGCATCCACAATCCTATTAGATTAGAGAATGGAATTACAGAGCGCTTTGTCTCATAATGACCTTGGTTAAGACCTGCGCCAAGAAAGCCATATAAATCAAAACAGTAATACTTCATCTAGCTGCCTTCTTTTCAGCATGGGTGAATTTCCTCTTTTTGTGAACTGTCACGCCTTCAACTCCAAAGACTAATGTGAGGTTTTGGGTGTATTATATGGTATGACTGAGCAGACTTACTGTGGAATACACTTGTAAAAACTGCCTTTGGTCCAGTCATGTTGCACAACCTTACGCTCAACCCTGAGTAGCTATGGCTTAGAGCAGCAAGGCATCTAACAGTACCAAACAACGAAATAAGAAAGCCACACAACACGAAGGAAACAACACCAATTTATAAAAATAGATTATAATTTTATCAATTTTTAGAGTCCAAATGAGCAAATCCATCAGAGGGATCTGGAGATACAGATCACAAACAAACATTGATGACCGTAAAAATAAGAAAACTTTTGAAAAGTTTTTAAAAGTTAGTTTGAATACTCCGGTTTGGCTTGGGTGGCCAAATTCAGCAGGGAGAAGGTCTGTGGGGCAAATAGGGTAGATTTTGACAGTTACCTAGCACCAGAGCTTTTCTAGTCTAGTTCCCCACTTAACAGCATGACAGCAATAGACATCAATGGAGTGGTCCTGATGTTGAGGATACAGGAGGTTAAGATGCTCAAGGATGTTCCTAGTGCTGTGGGGTTGACTGGGGTGCCTTTGCAGTTATTTCTTGGTCCATGGGTCAGGTGGAGTGACTTTGGCCACATAGGTCGGGGTCCCCTGAAGTCCTCTTAAGACAGTAGAAAGCCTGCTGTGGCTGAGCTACCGGTCTCCATGTACAGTGGTCCCTGCCAAATACTTTATTGGGGGCTGGTGTCCCTCTTGGTCGACCAATCTGGACTCAGATGACAGTCCTGGGTCTGTCTGACTCAGGTTCAACGTTTGGCTATGAAGGATCGGTCTCTTGGGGGTGACTGTGAGAAAGTCATCCTTTTTGCCCTGATCACCCCCATTTTTTCACTGATACTGGTGGTAACGGACTAGGACTGCACCCTGGGCTCTGCTAAGCAGGCCCAGTGCTCTGATTAAAAATGTACATAGTAATTAGGTGTAATTGCAATTGACACCCTACCTGTAACTCCCTAGTACATGGTAGGGCATGTAGGCTAGATTCACAAGATTTAGTCCACGCCCTGAATTGCATAGACTACACCCCTTGTAAAGGACTCCTGGTCACAGCTCTATGGCTATTCCTCATTTAGAGACCCCGACCTACTTTTCTTATCCCACTTAAAGCCCTGATCAAACATTAAAAACAAAAGAATAATACTTGACAATTCTACAAACCGAGTAAAAGTACAAACTTTGTGCAATACGCTAGTGCTTTACTGAAATGCAGGCTCAAAGTGTGGTCTGTGCTGGACCAAACCATGTATTCACCTTAATGGTTTGATCAGTGGCGGCTGGTGACATTTCAAAGTGGTGAGGGCATAAAAGTTGTGAATTAATTTTAAGTAGTAAGTGAGCAAAGTCAGGGAGCTCGACAGACAAAATGGAGGGTTGGGGAGTCTCCTCGGGTGTATTTTAAAGCTAATTTCAATAAAGAATTTTGTGAAAAGCAAGATTTATAAAACAATTCTTAATTTGTGGTTTGAAATATGTCAAACCATTAAAGAATGCCCCACATCTTACTACATCCTGCCTCAACATATCTACCTAGGTGAGTTCAAGTTGTCTGGGTTGTTTACGACAGGCCAGTATTGAGAACTCTAGAGCCGAGCGTCTTTCAGTGTGTCATAGAGATGTTCACACTACAGCCATATTTAATCCTTCGCCTCTCTGCAGAGCACCTCGAAAATGGAAACATGTCAATATTGAGAAAGCACATAAAGGAGGTCGCACAGATGTCAAAATATGCATAGCAAGAAAAGAAAAGAAAAGAAATTCATTCTGTGCTTAGATGTGAGTGGTGTGTTGTGTGAGTACAGGAGATAGAGAAGTAGAGGAGATGAAAGGAAGTATGAGCAAAAAGGAGAACACGTAAACTGTGTTGAAGAGGAAAGTAAGTATGTGAGAAATATGCAGATGCTGGATTCCAGAAAAATGTGTGGAGAGAAATGGGTGCACGTTTCCAAGAGAGAGAATGCAGAGAAAAGTGGGCTGAAAGGGAGAAATGGGAGTGACTGAGGTACTTTGATGACTATTATCAATTACACAGACCTTAGTAAAACTTAATTCACAGTGCTTCGCTCCATAGACTTAAAGCACTGTGCCTACCGGGTAACTTTTTCCCCCATTCAGAGTAGTTTTCATTTTCACCAGTTTTTTTGCTTAACAGGAATTCAGTTGGCAGGAAATTATTGTTGTCATTTTTTGTTTTCATAATTAAGGCGCCAGGAACTGCTGTGTGCAACTACATAAATCTAATGAAACAATTGCTCTTTTGATAATATTGATAGTAACGTTATCACAAAAGGGGAATTAATAATATTGATAGTAACGTTATCACAAAATGGGAATAAATACTGGGTTGCAAACGAGTTTAAAAACATTTCATCCATCTTCTAAGGATCATCGAAGGCCCATAGTGAAAATTCCTTGGTCTTTGAAACATCAAACATATAGGTCAAACAGAGCTATTGCTGACCCGCCAATGATCTGCCAAACAAAGCAATTAACTCTAACTCTTCTGCAGGGCTCACGTTTATAAAACAGCGACAGAGCCTTTCCCCTGCCCATGACCAGAAACAAGAGAAGGGACCAGCAAGAGCGTGTCACGTGAGACGCATGTACCGAAACAGAAAGCAACAAGAAATGTAATACCGATGATACGGCACACAAAAACATGCACCCACAAGCACGGAGGAACTCTGCAGCAGGTGCTTCCCATTAAAGTTATTCTTAAACACAATGCCCCAGCTGCACTGGGTGCATTGCTCAAAAGCTGGATCTGCACAGCGCTCTTACTGCTACGCCTGTAGTTTTTGTAAAGGGCCCCTTTACTTACTGCTGACAGCTGTCTGCTGCTCAGTTACTGATGTGCTGAAGTAAGTTGCGGGTCCGGTCCAGAGATTAAAGATGGCGCTCCTTTTTGACTGATCGTCTTGGGGTAGCTCTGCTGGCAGGCTGACACAGATGATGCATTTTTTCTGCAGTGCACTGCTTTGCAAGTCATGGTGAGAGCTGTCCTTCGGCGCGGCACGCTGCCTTCAGAGCTGTACCCTGTATCTTTTAAAGACACTGCCAAGCGCCTGCTCTCATTTTGACCGAACAAGCAAAGCTGACCCCCGCCACCCCCCACACACACATAGTGCAGAGCAGCACCTGTCGAGGACACCACTTCAAGGAGAGTTGTTTTACTTTAATTTCCTGGGGCCAGCCCGGGCCACAGAAATGCTTTACGGTGAGCTGGGTCTGCAGGATATTTGGAATTAAAACCATCCTGCCTGCACCGACCGGACCCCCTCAGTCCAGCCAGCAGGCAGTTGGATGCACACGGCATGGACCCGAGCGGCGCTAACCTGACTCCCTGGTGGCAGGCACTGCACAAAATGAACAAAAAAAACCAGTTTTTCAGTTTCATCAGAATGGCCGCCAGTAAAGGTCAGCGAGGCAACACTATTGGGGTGCCATGGCGCAAGTTGCCAGAAAAACAGGCAAGGTGCCGCCCCCTGAATTCGCATAATGGCACTGCAGTGGCGCATACACCTCCTTACCTGGCACACTCAGAGACGTTTTAAGGCATAGGCAAAGTGGGCTCTGTCCCTGGGCCCCAGCCTATCAGGGGCCCCCCGGATAGAGTCAGCTCTGTTCTACAGAGTCTTGCCCTGATGACCTTAAATAATTCTTAAACAGATTGTATTGATTAGGGTTTTCCTGTCATTTATTTTTAATGTGGGTGATGCATGTTCTCTATTACACAGTCCTGCTATTAAAGACATTTTGCAAAGAAATGTTGTTTACGTTTCATGCAACATTACTTTTAGATCAAAACAGGACCTCACATATGAGAAATGGGAGGGCGTCACAGAGATTATTTCCATTATTATTAGTGAGCTGATGTTGTGTTGCAATATTGAAAACACACATCACCATCCATGAATATTAGATGTAAACACATTTAGAATTTGGATGAATGTTCCTGTGCACCTGGTCAAAAATGGCATGAAACAGCTGAAACTGAATCATATATTCAAAGCTGTTCCTTACAGGGGCCCCCTAAATACATTTGGCCCAGGGCCCCCAAAATCCTTAAGATGTCTCTGGGCACACTAGAGGCCGAGAGCAGGGCCAGGAAGAGAGGGGTCCTCCGCATGTTGGTTTGTTCCTAGCGGTTCAATCAGGACAGCGGTTCAATCAGGACATTACTTCAGTTCTTTCTCCTCCTAGCAAGGGAAACAAGCATTGGCATAGCCAATAGGTCTCGCCTTTGGGACCTTATAAGTGTTTAGCCATGCAACAGTAGATGTTGTTGCACCAAGGATATTGTGCTGCATAACTAAATACTTATAAGGTCCCAAAAACGAGACCTATTGGCTATGCCAATGCTTGTCTTATTTGGCTGCAAAGGCTTGGTACCAGCTTCCTTTGGATCTTCCCATTCTCAAGTCGGAATCTTTATTTTATAAGAAGCGTAAGATATGGTTATTCTTTGTGCCCTAAAGGTCAGGTGTTCTGTTGGTTTTTGTTCTGCAAACCCGCAGGAGTAACTGTGTGCTCTACAAAACATCTTTCATTCACTACAGCTGACTGCACAGATCAGTGGGTCAGCCCACTTCACCCACAGGCTGACTTCACTGTGATTGACACATTCCGCTCTGATCCAAAAGCAGCACACCCACATTCAAAGTAGCTCGCTTCAGTGCCAGGGACTTTAATGGCAATGTTACTCTTTGAGACCAAGAAAAGTTTGACAACAACCATGACAGAAGTCATTGACAAAGCCAAAAGGCTGCTAGCCAACGCCAGACCTGCCCCCCGCCCCCATCCCCCACCCCGCCTTTGGCCCTATAGAAATAGTCTATTGTTATTTTCCAGGCTATTGAGGTATTGAAAGTATCAGCGATTATGAAAGAATGAGAGACTGCAAGTCCGAGCATCGAAGGTAAATAAGACCGTAAGTCCAGGCCACAAACAACTCTATACTTCCTGCCTGTCTTTGTCACTCTAGACTACTGACACCACTGTGTCTATTCCACTTCATTGAGTTGTCTGACTGCTTCTTGCTGCGGCTGTGAGCCGAGCAGGCACAGTGCTGCATTCTGACTCACTGTGCTTGGCAAACTCAGACCACCCTTTAAAATGTGAGTGGAAAACTCCTTGGGGTTATAAACATCTGAGTGAAACCGCCAGGGTGCCCTGGTGTTTCCGACTCTGATGCATGAGCACGTCTCCTTGCATGTGTTGTGAACTTGTGATTCAGAGCTACACTTGCTGGTTTTCTGAGCCAAGTGCCTTGGAGTGGAGACAGGTAGGGAGGAGCTAGAGCATGGCGCGAAACAACACAGACAGTGGCAGGCAGAGGCGCGGAGGGAGGCAGATAGACACACGGACAAAGACACAGACCGGTGAACTCAGACATGGATGTGCATACAGGCTAACTGACGTGAACATGCACACAGACGCGGACAAACTGACACGCACATGCATACGCACCACCACAGACAAACAGCCATGAACGTCCAGACAGGTAGATGGAAATACACACAGAAGGACGGACAAACAAAGCCGAAGAGACTGACTGGTGGACACAGACAAAGTGACATGAACATGCAGGCAGGCGGACACCGAAGAACAGACAGACGGGCACAGACACCCTGCAAGTACAGCCTCCAGGCGCTACAGAGCAAAGAGGGCGACCGACGCAAAGAAGTCCGAGACCCACAAGGAGGACGAGTGCACACACCCTCGGCTGCCAAAGGAAGAGCGGGTGAGGCCGGGGCCCGCCCCCAGCCTACAGCAGGGCCCGCATTTGATAAGGGCAGTGTACTGTCTAATTAAAGGGCTGTCACTACAAGCAGGCCAGAGCACCGCAGGCAAAAAGTAGGCAGAAGAAGTAGGCACAACCAGGGCACAAGTCCTAAACAAGGAGTATGGCTCTTAGATTGGAAGCAGCCAGACGCGTGACCAGAGATGCGCGGCCACGAGACGCGCTCTGTGGTGGGGGAGGGGGAGGAGTGTTAAAGCCTGAAGCAAGCAAGACGGAGAGGCGGAGCGAGGCGCGCGCGCTTGTGCGCGTAACCGCACGCTCTATGCCACCCCGGTAGGACTTTTGAAAGCCCACTCACTAAATGTCTCGCCAGAGCAGCGCATGCGCTGGCTCAGGCGAGACCTAAAAATGAGTCCGAGCCCCCCAGCCAATATTAGCACTGCTCTTATGCTGCATGAGAGCAGTGCTAAGATTGGCTGGGGCATGCAAGCACAACGCTCCACGGAAGACCGATGGGGCTGTGTCTTTGCTGACGCAGCTCCATGGTTTCCTTCAATGTAAAAGGCTGAACTGCGCATGTCAGATTGGTCAGAGAAAAAATACCGGCCAATCTGACATGCGCAGCTCAGTTTCAACCTCAGCTGCTCGTCCCACCCACTGAGATGCCGTAGCCCCATAAGGAAATAAAATGAACATAGTTACGGGGCTAATTTTAATTATCAAAATGAGCCTGGTCAATGCCCCTGCGCCCTGCGCCCTAAGGAACGAACTGCCGCCGCTGGCTTTGATTTGTCTCTCAATTCGCAGAACTGTGTACTAATCTCGCAACTGTCACAAAAGCCCTTTACATTTCTGCCTTTGCTACCATTCCTGTCTGCTTACTGCTGCATGGTTCAGCACTCTCGAGTTTACATCCTATCTCCTCCATCTCTTAAGTGATGTTTGACATTCGGGGTTCCCGTGGACATTAAGCTCCCCTTGCTGTTGGTTGTGCATGAGAGAAACAAATCCCTCAAATAAGCGAGTTGCAGTTTTTCAGGTGAGAAGAACACTCAGGCAGCCATGATCCTCAAGAATAAAGACACTATTATTACCTTTACAAAGTAAAAACCTTAGAGGTTGATTACGAGTTTGGCGGTGCTGTGCTGGCTTTGCGCCAGCACAGCACCGCCAAAGCTGTGCATGGCCCGACCATCACATTACGAGTACAACACATGTCTGGTGGGCTTTCTTTTGCTGTTCCCACGGCGTTGCCCGGAAAACAGGCACCGCAATGGGAACGCGAAGAAGTTCCAGAACGGCATGGACTGTGAAGTCCATGCTCTTCTGGAACTTGGGGTGCATGCAAATCTGGCCCCCCTGAATGCATCCCCATGTTGGCGGGGGCCCTTTGTTTCCTCACCGCCATGAAAAGGCTGGTGGTGGGGAACCTCATAATATGCTCGGCTGACCACAACGGTCCCGCCTTGCATATTGGATACCCCTGTCTGCTGCGCCACCGCCAGTGAATGGTGGCTTCCTGGCACAGCTGGCACAGAGGTGTCAGTCTAAATGGCTGCCTCGGGATAGGGTGCCCGCAGGACTGCCACCACTGCGCTACCGTGAGTCTGGCAGTCAAAGACCGCCAGACTCGTAATCGGCCCCTTAGTTGTGAAGCGTGGAGTAGAATATATACCTGAGTAAAACAGGAAGTCATAAATGTTGTAAATTCTAATGGCAAATGAAAATATAGTTTATACAAAACAAGCCAATATATCACAAAAACAATAAATTAAGCACTTGCTTGTAATAGTGGCTTGAACTTCAGAGTTCAGATATGGACTATAAACAGAGAGTAAGCAACTGAAAACTAGACAATTGGAAAACGGTGTACTATGGGTTATAGTGAGTAGTGTTCAGTTGCATACGCAAGCTGTGGCTTCAACTCAAGAAGACACAAGAGGAACTTGACTTTCTGATGTCTAGTGACTTCTGCCTTTTCTGGCCTACATTTGAGAGAAAGAAAGCTCTACTGGGACTTACCTTGGGGTGTCTCAAGAGGATCTTTACAGCTTCTTCAAAATACTCCAGATCCACCTCGACCAGAAAGCTTGGCAGATCATCATACGCAAAGTAGGCCACTGTGAGAGCAGCAAAACCACGGCTGGCCAGGAGACTGCTGCGGAACTCTGTGAGACCCCCAGTGCCACCAAACAGGTCAATGACTCCAGGAAATGGACCGTCTCCTGCAGAAGAGAAGATGAAATTGATATGATTCAGTCTTTGAGGATGTAAAACAAGTGAATTAAATAGTGGATAATGAAAAAGCATAGATGTAACAATGGGCAGATGATATATAGATAATGGTTTCCATAAAAGATCCATTATTGGGTGCCAGGAGAGACCAAGAAAGGCATCATGTATTTATGCTATGCCAGGCAAGGATTTGATATTTACCAACTGTGCTTCTATTGATTTATATACTGCCTTGAAATTAGTCAGCAAGTAAAACAAACATCTAGCTCATCACTCAAAACAAAAATGAAGATTCATCTATGTTTACCGAAATTCTGAAATACTGTTAAAAAAGCCATCTGATTCTCCCAGTCTTAACTGGGATTAAGTTGCTCATGTCTAAATACAAGTAGTATCTGTTTTAGTACCTCACCCTTTTCTGCCACTTGTAACAGAAATCTTAGCAGTTTACTAAGGAAAAGTGCATTTAAAAAAGCTAGGCGAAGTGTTGTCTCTGGCCTGTTCTACAATGCCCACCTCTTGTTTTACTTCTCTTTTATATTAAGGGTGGGTGTAGTTGGCAGAGTACCACTACGCGGAATTCTGCGTAATTGAACAAAAACTCAGTGAACTCTGCTCCGCAACTCTATTCCGTCTCAACCCAATTAATAAAACAGAAACCACACATACCCTAGATAAAACAACAAGTAACTCTATCTTTACATGCAAAAATGCATACAGTCATCTCACAAAAGTGAAAATGAAAATACAGCAAGCAGTGAGAGAGTGATGATTTTGGTGTCCTCCCTAACCTAGGGAGAGAACCAAGCAGATGCCTTGAACACAAAGAGCACAGCATGCTGAACGATTCGGTGGTGGTCCCATCCTCCTAGGACCACCCCAAGCTACAGTTATGGGCAAAAATACAATCCCAACCAAAGGCCTGCAAAGCATTGTGGGACGAGATTCTAGAGTGCAATGAATATTATAGTATCCTATATCAAAACATTCCTCAAGGGGCAGGCTCTCCGGGCTCAGCTGAGAGCTAATACTATAATATTCACTGCACTCTAGAATCTCGCCCCATAATGCTTTGCTGGGCCTTTGGTTGGCATTGTATTTTTGCCCATAACTTTGCTTGGGGTGGTCCTAGGAGGATGGGACCACCACAATCATTGAGCATGATATGCTCTTTGTGTTCAAGGCATCTGCTTGGTCCTACCCCTAGATTAGGGGGGACCCCAAAATCATCACCTCTCTCATTGCCTGATATTTTTCAAAGCTCACTTTTGTGAATTGGTTATATGCTTTTTAGCATGTAAAGGTAAAGTGGATTATCAAAGGGTTGTGGGTGCAGTAGCTTACTCCAGAGTTTTTGCATGAAAAAATCTTGTGTTTTCAATGTAATGCGTACTAATAAAATAGAAATCTCACATACCTTTAGTAAAACAACAAATAACTATCTCTACATGCTAAAATACATACAATCATCTCACAAAAGTCAAAATGAAAATATAACAAGCAGTACCTTTAGTTAAACAATAAATAATTCTATCTTTACATGCTAAATTACATACAGTCATCTCACAAAAGTGAAAATGAAAATATAGCAAGCAGTGAGGAGGTGATGATTTTGGGGTCCTCCCTAACCTAGGGAAGAACCAAGCAGATGCCTTGAACACAAAGAGCACATCATGCTGAACGATTCGGTGGTGGTCCCATCCTCCTAGACCACCTCGAGCACAGTTATGGGCAAAATACAATCCCAACCAGAGGCCCTGCAAAGCATTATGGGACGATATTCTAGAGTGCAGTGAATATTATAGTATCCAATATCAAAACATTCCTCAAGGGGCAGGCTCTCTGGCTCAGGTGAGAGCTAATACTATAATATTCACTGCACTCTAGAACCTCGTCCCATAATGCTTTGCTGGGCCTTTGGTTGGCATTGTATTTTTGCCCATAACTTTGCTTGGGGTGGTCCTAGGAGGATGGGACCACTACCGAATCGTTCAGCATGATATGCTCTTTGTGTTCAATGCATCTGCTTGCCCTCCCCCTAGGTTAGGGGTGACCCCAAAATCATCACCTCTCTCATTGCCTGGTATTTTTCAAAGTTCACTTTTGTGAATTGATTATATGTTTTTTAGCATGTAAAGTTAAAGTTGCTTTATCAAAGGGTTGTGGGTGCAGTAGCTAGCTAACTACGCTATGTGGCGGAGTAAATTCTGTGTTTTCAATGTAATGCGTTGTTAACAAATCTCCACAATCTCTGCTGGCAGAGCGGAGTTCATTGCCCACGGTTATTTTATATAGTGTGCATAATACTTCTCAAATACCTGTGATATCCTATTGACCATTTGTGTGGTCTGTTTGCTCTGTTTTCACTTTTTTATGAACCAGGCAGTGTTATTTATCTCTGAACTATTTTCAGCTTGTGCCTGTTTTGAGTAAATTCCAAGTCCCATACATTTTTCCCCATTCTATCACCTCTCTGCCAGATCTCACTGGATTTCCAAACAGGCTAAGTATGGGACAATTGCCAGTCCCATACAATATGAGGAACAGCCATTGCTTTATCGGTTTTTCTAAAACTGCTGAAATTCAATCCAAATGTAGTGAAAAATCTTGCACCGCTTATATAGACACTGAGGTATGAGCAATGAGACAATCTACGGATCAGCAGCCCCCACCCTTCCGCGCCTTGAGACCCTTACGGGTGAGTTGCCGACCTATACAAACCCCTGATTGATTGATTGATTGATTGATTGATCTACCAAACTCTGAACCATGATAGCGGCATGAGCTGAAATAACTATAAAATGGGTGGCATATTAAGACTGGGGAGGAACCAGCATAAACACACATAGTAATCCAGAAACCCAAGGGGTGACAAATACATTGTCCCTCCTCTATTAACACTTTTGTCATCTTTTCTAAGTTTTGAAAGTATTTCCACCATGCTAACAATACACTGGTGTAAGAAATTGGGTTATTGGTTGAGTGGGGTGGAAGCCCCACTCAGGCAACAACCACAATCCTTGTCAGGGTGAACCACAAAAGTCACAAAATTAACATGTGCTTAATCCTCTGGTAAACTGACACAAAAACAGTCAGACTTAACTTAGAAGTAATATATAAAATATTTATGCAGCACACAAACAGTAATAAAGCAAAAACACAACACAAGAAAACTCCCAACCCAATTAAAAAAAATAGACAGCATTTTAATAAAAAAAATGACACCTAAACATATTAAACCCAATCAGTACAATCATAGTTATGAATTTTAAATGTTTTTAGTGAAATCTAGCGCTAAAAAGATCAAAGCACCAACTGTGGGTATCTAGTTGCACGAGACCAGGGCTGAGTGGCTTGGGCTCAGTCTTGGCTGACCTTCGGGCTTAGAAGAAATTTCAAGAAAAAGTTCTGGAGAAGGTAGAGTCTATGCAGAGCAAGGCATAAGTCTGAAGCTGAGAGGAGATTGTTTTCAAGAGGGAGCAGCTACACGATCACTGCGTGGTTGATGATGGTGGGAACAGCTCCAGGTCAGAAAAGCTATATTTTCTGGCTTAGGAGTTTATCCTCGTTGATGGGGTGCTGGTGGTCTTCGAGCCTGGTAAAGACTTCTACCTTCAGACTTCGAAGTATTTCTGGAGCTTGGATTCACCCAGCAGGATGGTGCTGCAGAGTGTAGCCAAAGAGGACTCCACAAGGCTGGATACCGCTGCTGGGAGGAGCCACAGAAGAGAATTTGCTGCAGCAGAGAATAACGTAGTGGGAGCAGTGGCAAAGTCAACCCCACTGGCAATGCACCTTTGGCGGATTGGCTTGCAGGTAGGTCCCGGTATCCTTTAGATTCTCAGGGCTGTTTTTGATGCACAATTTTTCAAGTCCCAGATTTTGGGTTCTGGTAGAAGGAAGCCACTCTCGCACCACACCCAGGGTACAGGACCTGGGGGGCACCACTTGGTGGGTCAGGGCTCACTTCAGCAGAGGCCAGCAGCAAGGTCCAAGGTCTCAGGAGCTTTTTATGTCCCTGTAGCTCACACAGGAGTCTAGCCAACTAGTCCATGCAGTCACTCTGCTTGTCCTGGATTCAAGGAGGACATCTGTCTGCACAATAATTCTTTAGAGAAGTCAGGAGACTTGAATATAGGTGCTGAAAACATGTCATCCTTGAGAGCGTCGAAGGCTTCATGACTGGCCTCTCACCTTTTTTGGGTATTTCTAGGAAGTCAGCTCAGTTAATGGGGTAACAATGGTGCCATAGCCCTTAGCAAATGTCCTATAGTAGCCAGGGAGGCCCGGGAAGGCCCTCATTCAGTCTGAGTTTTAGTGGGTTCTCAGGCCACAATGGTCTCAATCTTGGCCTGGAGTAGCTGCACTTGCCCCTATTCACCTGGTGTCTCAGATACAACATAGTTCCCTGCCCTGTCTGGCACTTACTGGCCTTGATAGTCCGGCCTGCCTGTTGCAGGGCATTACGCACCTCTTGGAGGTGGTATAGGTGTTCCTCCGAGCTGAAGACAGCTATGCCATCCGGGTAGGTGGCACAATGCACCTCTGTCCTGGCCAAGACTCTGTTCACCAGCCTCTAGAAGGTAGCAGGGGCATTCTTTAGTGGAAAGGGCCTCCCCCTGGACTGGAAGCGACACTCTGAGGTCGACAATGCTGATCTCTCTTTTTCTCCATTAGTCAGAGCATTCTGCCAGTACCCTGATTGAGATCAAAGGTACTGAGGAACTTGGCAGTGCCCAGACTACACAGCGCCAGGAGGGACACTGAGCCAGAGGCGAACCTACCTTGACAAATGTGTGACTACAGGGGGTCGCCTAGCTCCCGCACCAGTTCGAACGGGTACTTCAGTGAAACTCGATCCTATATGGAGTGTGATTACCGGACCTACGTAAAATGACAGGTTTAGTAATCAATCTACTTATAAGGGTAGACATGAAGGGTATTATTACAGGGATCTAATAGTCCTGAAGAAAGCCGGGGAAGACACAGGATCGAGCTGAAACATGTCGACTTTTCTGCAGAGTGGAGGGATGAATGGTTCATAATCTACCCGCTTCACCACCATCCACTGGTATTGAGATACCTTTTAGCCCTGACCAGGGAATCCATTAATAAAATAGACAGTGGGATATCCCGGAGTCAGTTTTAACTAGTTTGTCTGCACTTACTCCCTTTATGATCCCGACCTTTCTATATGTTTGTATTGTCTCCCCCACCCTATTGCTCCACCCCGTGCGTTGGTCTGTGCAGAGGTGTGTTTAGCAGCCCAATGATGAAACATGCCACAAATGTTTGTGGGTGAGGGCAATTATTCAAAGATTTGTACTTTGCCAGTTCTACCTCTCTTAAAAAAGCAATTTATACTCTCCTACTTCTCAGTGTGTGTTTAGTGCCCAGACTGTCTATGAGCTCATCAGCTTGGGGGATAGAGTGAGTGAAAGTCTTGGTGACTGAATTGAGTCCAAGCTAGGTACGGGCACAGCTGTATGGTATTGTTTTTTAGATATTTGCAGATAATGCATCTAGTGAAGAAATTTTGTCTTGTGGCTAGTGCAGGCTAATCACCACTAACGGTTGCTCTCTTTAGAGCAAAGGTAAGAGGGGGCGGCAATAGGTATAGACTGTTGAGCAATCAAGAAAAAAGTCACTTAAAAAAATATATTTTGGTTAAAATCTCCAAGACATCACAATGCTTCTTTTCTGAGGCTGAGTGGTAGATGATCTCAGAACTCGGCAACAAGCCGTTAAGGGCTGCCAACTTTAAGTGAATATCATTCTTGTCATGATGAATGTATTACTATAGTCCGAAAGTCCTCTACAAAATATTTCCTGACTTGGAGACAAATGTTTTCACTGCCGGCAATTTGGAGAAGGCGACTGGCTCCATACTTTTGTCACCTGCCCAATGTTGACCCAGTTTTGGGATACAATATTTGGGGCTCTTAGTAATGGACTGCAGATCCAAATCGAGCAAGAGGCTGTGGTGGCGCTCTTTGGTTTCTCTAAACCGAGTCAAAATGTTTTAAAACTAAAGAAGGGGGGGGGCGTTTTTATTGTAATAGCCTCGTTAGTGGCACAATCCCTGATTCTGCAGAATTGGAGGACAACCCGAGTACCTTAATACGTACAATGGTACAATAAAATGACTTGCACAAGGAAATTTGAAGAGGCCTTTGCAAAATGGGCTGGAGCAACTAGAAAGTTTGCTCGGGTCTGGACATATTTGGAGGGAGTAGAATTTTTATATTGTTTATATTTTTTGTATATGTACATTTTGTATATACCTACCACTTATATATATATATATATATATATATATATATATCCATACGAAAACGCATCTGTCACCTTCCGTGACGCGAAACAGGCCCACCAGTCAGTGCACAGTTTTAAGTTCCTTGTTTTGGCACCGCAACAGCATAACGCGTTTCAACTCTTAACGAGTATTAATCATATGCTCCTAAAGAGGCGGTTGCTTTTTGGATATTTAAATGTTTTTACAACGACAGTGAAAAGGGACAACAGGTAAGGTATAGTACCTTCGGCAGTAAAAGAAAATATCATACGAAAAACCAGTGAATGTGGAAGGACAGGTTTTACATTATCAACAACAAGGCATTATGGGCAATGTTGTCCTTTAAATTCGAAGAACTATTAACAGTGACTCAAGAATAAAGATGCAACTAAAAACGAACATGAACTGACTAAACAGAGCATCTAAATTTTTGAAATTAGCACTGTTTTCAGTGGAAAATTAGGAAAAAGATTGG
>CAWUFW010009440.1:780000-784680 GCA_963921515.1 Calotriton arnoldi | reverse complement strand
TGCATGTATAATTGAAAGGACTGTGTTGTACCATCTTAACCATAATGCAGTGAGTAGACCAGCATGCATTGAGAATTTTTCCTATTGGTTGTCCTTCAACAGGTATAAAACAACGTCAGCGCTTTCGTAATATTGACTGTTGCCGCTTGAACCCATGATTAAGGTGTTTAAACTGAAACGCGTCGGGGAGGCACACCCGTGTTTTGTGTCCTGGCGAAAATAAAGGAATTTCTTGCAGTTGGGTGCATTTCGTGTTCTCTCTATGGGTATTGGAGAGTTTCTTCTCATAAATTGACGCCGTAGCCCAACGGCGCCTGCAAGTGCACCACCTCGATAATATTGGTACCGTGCTGCCTGAAGAAAGACGGGTGGCTGGAGCCATCGCAGATGAACTGCGTAGAGGGCCCGTATCGCCATGAACACATGGTGATTTTGGGACTGCAAGCTGGTGAAACTTTTAAAGGACACAAATTAAGGTGAACCCACTTGGGTTTTAAAATGATGGACATAAAATGATTTATCATGTTTTGAAAGCGGCTGCAGTACCTGCATGTATAATTGAAAGGACTGTGTTGTACCATCTTAACCATAATGCAGTGAGAAGACCAGCATGCATTGAGAATTTTTCCTATTGGTTGTCCTTCAACAGGTATAAAACAACGTCAGCGCTTTCGTAATATTGACTGTTGCCGCTTGAACCCATGATTAAGGTGTTTAAACTGAAACGCGTCGGGGAGGCACACCCGTGTTTTGTGTCCTGGCGAAAATAAAGGAATTTCTTGCAGTTGGGTGCATTTCGTGTTCTCTCTATGGGTATTGGAGAGTTTCTTCTCATAAATTGACGCCGTAGCCCAACGGCGCCTGCAAGTGCACCACCTCGATAATATTGGTACCGTGCTGCCTGAAGAAAGACGGGTGGCTGGAGCCATCGCAGATGAACTGCGTAGAGGGCCCGTGTCGCCATGAACACATGGTGATTTTGGGACTGCAAGCTGGTGAAACTTTTAAAGGACACAAATAAGGTGAACCCACTTGGGTTTTAAAATGATGGACATAAAATGATTTATCATGTTTTGAAAGCGGCTGCATACCTGCATGTATAATTGAAAGGACTGTGTTGTACCATCTTAACCATAATGCAGTGAGAAGACCAGCATGCATTGAGAATTTTTCCTATTGGTTGTCCTTCAACAGGTATAAAACAACGTCAGCGCTTTCGTAATATTGACTGTTGCCGCTTGAACCCATGATTAAGGTGTTTAAACTGAAACGCGTCGGGGAGGCACACCCGTGTTTTGTGTCCTGGCGAAAATAAAGGAATTTCTTGCAGTTGGGTGCATTTCGTGTTCTCTCTATGGGTATTGGAGAGTTTCTTCTCATAAATTGACGCCGTAGCCCAACGGCGCCTGCAAGTGCACCACCTCGATAATATTGGTACCGTGCTGCCTGAAGAAAGACGGGTGGCTGGAGCCATCGCAGATGAACTGCGTAGAGGGCCCGTATCGCCATGAACACATGGTGATTTTGGGACTGCAAGCTGGTGAAACTTTTAAAGGACACAAATAAGGTGAACCCACTTGGGTTTTAAAATGGACATAAAATGATTTATCATGTTTTGAAAGCGGCTGCATACCTGCATGTATAATTGAAAGGACTGTGTTGTACCATCTTAACCATAATGCAGTGAGAAGACCAGCATGCATTGAGAATTTTTCCTATTGGTTGTCCTTCAACAGGTATAAAACAACGTCAGCGCTTTCGTAATATTGACTGTTGCCGCTTGAACCCATGATTAAGGTGTTTAAACTGAAACGCGTCGGGGAGGCACACCCGTGTTTTGTGTCCTGGCGAAAATAAAGGAATTTCTTGCAGTTGGGTGCATTTCGTGTTCTCTCTATGGGTATTGGAGAGTTTCTTCTCATAAATTGACGCCGTAGCCCAACGGCGCCTGCAAAGTGCACCACCTCGATAATATTGGTACCGTGCTGCCTGAAGAAAGACGGGTGGCTGGAGCCATCGCAGATGAACTGCGTAGAGGGCCCGTATCGCCATGAACACATGGTGATTTTGGGACTGCAAGCTGGTGAAACTTTTAAAGGACACAAATAAGGTGAACCCACTTGGGTTTTAAAATGGACATAAAATGATTTATCATGTTTTGAAAGCGGCTGCATACCTGCATGTATAATTGAAAGGACTGTGTTGTACCATCTTAACCATAATGCAGTGAGAAGACCAGCATGCATTGAGAATTTTTCCTATTGGTTGTCCTTCAACAGGTATAAAACAACGTCAGCGCTTTCGTAATATTGACTGTTGCCGCTTGAACCCATGATTAAGGTGTTTAAACTGAAACGCGTCGGGGAGGCACACCCGTGTTTTGTGTCCTGGCGAAAATAAAGGAATTTCTTGCAGTTGGGTGCATTTCGTGTTCTCTCTATGGGTATTGGAGAGTTTCTTCTCATAAATTGACGCCGTAGCCCAACGGCGCCTGCAAAGTGCACCACCTCGATAATATTGGTACCGTGCTGCCTGAAGAAAGACGGGTGGCTGGAGCCATCGCAGATGAACTGCGTAGAGGGCCCGTATCGCCATGAACACATGGTGATTTTGGGACTGCAAGCTGGTGAAACTTTTAAAGGACACAAATAAGGTGAACCCACTTGGGTTTTAAAATGATGGACATAAAATGATTTATCATGTTTTGAAAGCGGCTGCATACCTGCATGTATAATTGAAAGGACTGTGTTGTACCATCTTAACCATAATGCAGTGAGAAGACCAGCATGCATTGAGAATTTTTCCTATTGGTTGTCCTTCAACAGGTATAAAACAACGTCAGCGCTTTCGTAATATTGACTGTTGCCGCTTGAACCCATGATTAAGGTGTTTAAACTGAAACGCGTCGGGGAGGCACACCCGTGTTTTGTGTCCTGGCGAAAATAAAGGAATTTCTTGCAGTTGGGTGCATTTCGTGTTCTCTCTATGGGTATTGGAGAGTTTCTTCTCATAAATTGACGCCGTAGCCCAACGGCGCCTGCAAGTGCACCACCTCGATAATATTGGTACCGTGCTGCCTGAAGAAAGACGGGTGGCTGGAGCCATCGCAGATGAACTGCGTAGAGGGCCCGTATCGCCATGAACACATGGTGATTTTGGGACTGCAAGCTGGTGAAACTTTTAAAGGACACAAATAAGGTGAACCCACTTGGGTTTTAAAATGATGGACATAAAATGATTTATCATGTTTTGAAAGCGGCTGCATACCTGCATGTATAATTGAAAGGACTGTGTTGTACCATCTTAACCATAATGCAGTGAGAAGACCAGCATGCATTGAGAATTTTTCCTATTGGTTGTCCTTCAACAGGTATAAAACAACGTCAGCGCTTTCGTAATATTGACTGTTGCCGCTTGAACCCATGATTAAGGTGTTTAAACTGAAACGCGTCGGGAGGCACACCCGTGTTTTGTGTCCTGGCGAAAATAAAGGAATTTCTTGCAGTTGGGTGCATTTCGTGTTCTCTCTATGGGTATTGGAGAGTTTCTTCTCATAAATTGACGCCGTAGCTCAACGGCGCCTGCAAGTGCACCACCTCGATAATATTGGTACCGTGCTGCCTGAAGAAAGACGGGTGGCTGGAGCCATCGCAGATGAACTGCGTAGAGGGCCCGTATCGCCATGAACACATGGTGATTTTGGGACTGCAAGCTGGTGAAACTTTTAAAGGACACAAATAAGGTGAACCCACTTGGGTTTTAAAATGGACATAAAATGATTTATCATGTTTTGAAAGCGGCTGCATACCTGCATGTATAATTGAAAGGACTGTGTTGTACCATCTTAACCATAATGCAGTGAGAAGACCAGCATGCATTGAGAATTTTTCCTATTGGTTGTCCTTCAACAGGTATAAAACAACGTCAGCGCTTTCGTAATATTGACTGTTGCCGCTTGAACCCATGATTAAGGTGTTTAAACTGAAACGCGTCGGGGAGGCACACCCGTGTTTTGTGTCCTGGCGAAAATAAAGGAATTTCTTGCAGTTGGGTGCATTTCGTGTTCTCTCTATGGGTATTGGAGAGTTTCTTCTCATAAATTGACGCCGTAGCCCAACGGCGCCTGCAAGTGCACCACCTCGATAATATTGGTACCGTGCTGCCTGAAGAAAGACGGGTGGCTGGAGCCATCGCAGATGAACTGCGTAGAGGGCCCGTATCGCCATGAACACATGGTGATTTTGGGACTGCAAGCTGGTGAAACTTTAAAGGACACAAATAAGGTGAACCCACTTGGGTTTTAAAATGATGGACATAAAATGATTTATCATGTTTTGAAAGCGGCTGCATACCTGCATGTATAATTGAAAGGACTGTGTTGTACCATCTTAACCATAATGCAGTGAGAAGACCAGCATGCATTGAGAATTTTTCCTATTGGTTGTCCTTCAACAGGTATAAAACAACGTCAGCGCTTTCGTAATATTGACTGTTGCCGCTTGAACCCATGATTAAGGTGTTTAAACTGAAACGCGTCGGGGAGGCACACCCGTGTTTTGTGTCCTGGCGAAAATAAAGGAATTTCTTGCAGTTGGGTGCATTTCGTGTTCTCTCTATGGGTATTGGAGAGTTTCTTCTCATAAATTGACGCCGTAGCCCAACGGCGCCTGCAAGTGCACC